>PYXC01001624.1:2362500-2477930 GCA_015244755.2 Tenualosa ilisha | reverse complement strand
TTCTGACAAAAAGGATAGCTTAGTGTCAAAAAGTTACATAGTGCTGCTTTAAGTTGTTCCCCTGCATTCTGGTGATGACCCAAACCAGGGCATCACTGTTGGCACAGCACTTACGTTGCCATGGTTGACGAAGCCATGTTTCCTGGCGATCCTGTCAGCTTCGCGGGCGCCCCCAGCAACATGCACGGCCCAAGAGTTGGAGTAGGTGCCGGCGACGGTTGGGCCAATGGAGGTTTCGGCTTCAGCTGCGGCGACAAAGGCCCCGTGGCCCCCCAGGGCCCTCAGGTGGAGGAGGAGGTGGAGGTGGAAGAGGAGAAAGGGGAGCAGGAGAGCCCCAGCGTGCAGCAGGCCCAGCCGGGCATCCATGAACGGGGGGGCTGGGTCTCTGGCAGCCAGAGGGGAGGAGGGGCAGAGGCTGCTCACGCTCAACCCCTGCAGGCTTCTATGGAGAAATACACGCAGGACCTGCAGGGGATGGACAGAATGACATAATCACTTTAAACCGGTCACCACACATACACACACACACAAGCTTACATACACATTACATGATGAAAGAATCTCTCTCTCTCTTACAGACACACACACACACACACACACACATCTCTCTTTCTCATCCCCACATCCAGAGATACTTTGTCTTGTCTCCTCAAGACTTAAAGCAAAGCTCTATGACACCCTGTCATCCCTGAGCCTGTCAAATCTGAACTTCCCATCTTTAAAGCAGAAACAATATCTGGGATCTGAGATGTCTAATGTAGTCTGCCGTCTAATGGATGAGCCAGCACAAGAGGAGACACACACACCTTGTCTCTCGAGCCAGACTGTTGTTAGGTAGTCAGACTCTCATTTCAAATAAACACAGCCAAACACCAGCTTGGCCTGCCATACAAACCAACATGAAAAACAAAATCCACCTTGAAGCTCTGGAAGTCATTTGTAAACCTGAACTTGCATCGATTGCTTCTTTTCTGAAATCCCTCAAAATGCCATTATCATTTCTTTGTTAAACTAAAATAATTTTCAAAATGCAATAACCGTTTCGTTTTTGCCCCCCCCACTTGGCAGTCTGCTGTCGTCGTGACTACTTCAGTAAATGTAAGTTTACATCTGCTGCATCTATTTATGCTGTTTCTGGATGCACTTACCCCCTGTTACCCACATCCAAAACAACAATTGTCTGAGCAGCTGCCTTGGCATGGCTCATCCTCTGCATTCCCAATTTTGTGAACATTTATGCACAAAACAGACTTTTTTAATTCTGAGCAAAAGTAGTCTGTAGCAAAAACTACGTGCAACCACCTCACCCCTTCCCTTCCAAATTCCCTACTCCCTCCAGCTGTGCTGCAAACACATAGGGAATCGTCTTCCAGAAACTTTGAAGTTTGGCATGCTTCCCTACATGCTGCATGAAACGTTCTTGAGAGAAACATAACCCATCCCCACCATCACACACACACACACACACACACACCGTCTCATTTAATCCTCACAAATTACCTGCTGCCATCTAATACACTTAACATATGGCAAAATGATACTCAACACTCATTAATCAAACGAATGCTCATGATGGCTATTATGAGCAAGCCCTCTGTGTAGTAAGATTTGAGGTGGGACACACTCCTGGTTGACACAGCTGCACGCACACACACACACACACACACACACACGGAGCAGCAAATTTGAGTAAAGTGAACTCATTAGCCAATCAGTATGACTCACATATTACCCGGCCTCATTCGGCTCCGCTGTGCTTATTATCGAGAGGGCTTAGTTATTTCAGCTACAAGGAGGCCTGCCAGGCTAGTTTTTCAAGAAACCAGCTCTTCCTGTGGTTCACGATGGCAAGACAGACCGCAATGAGCGGAGAGAGGATGAAGAAAAAAACCTAGACATGGCAGGCAAAGCTGGGACGGAGCTCATCATGACAGATAAAACACAGTTCTGCATGGGAACAAGAAGGATG
The DNA here is from genome assembly GCA_015244755.2 of Tenualosa ilisha. Taxonomy (NCBI): domain Eukaryota; kingdom Metazoa; phylum Chordata; class Actinopteri; order Clupeiformes; family Clupeidae; genus Tenualosa; species Tenualosa ilisha. The sequence goes on along the minus strand of PYXC01001624.1, from coordinate 2,475,961 downwards.
GAATGTCTCTGAACACTCTAATTTAAATTTTGCAGTGCCAGCTTCTTTACAACCATTCATCTTGCTTAGAATAGTCGCTGTGAAACGTCAGCAGAATTGTTGGTGCACACAGTCAAGTGTACGTGCTTCTGGAGCATTCAACATCCAAAATGCCTGAATCTACAAATGAGGAAGCGCCTCTGAATCTGGAGGATGGCACGTTGGAACATCTGGAAACTATCGGACTATCAAGTGGTCATGGGAAAACGACACCACCACAGCTCAACTTCTGTCATGACAAAAATATGAAATAATCAACTGCTGTGAGAATAACTCTCCGACGTCAGGGCCAAATCGAAATAGTTTCCTTAAAGACTTAAGGGGTGATGTCTGGGGGAGGTGGGGGTGGGAGATGATGCCTGTCAGTGTCAGGAGCCTGAAAAGCATTGTGGGATGTCTCTCTCTAACCAGCTGCCGAATGCAGGTGGCAAACTCCAGGCCTGGAAATCGCTAGCCTAATTAAAAAGCTGGCACAGAGCAGGTACAGGTGGGCACTGAGTGGGCACGTCAATGGCATCACAACCACACAACGTCACAACGTCATGGTCACATAGTCTTAAGGGAGACGTTACAGTCTCCCTGTTACAGTCTCTTAGGACCACTAAAGCATTTGATCAAAATGTGTGACTGACAACATGTGGGCAGAAGGCGGGGGAGGGGGGAGGGGGGGATTGTCATTACCCAGTTTGCCTGAATATGCCTTTCTGTAACTTTTCAAACATCAGAGATCAGAGCAGTTACATTTGAAGTGGCAATTACGCAGACACGGAAATGCTTTCTGACTACAATCTCCCCATTCAGCCATGTCTGAACAACAGCTGAATAATAAGATTTTCCATCTCAAGTGCCAATTAAAGTGGGAAAAAGTGGTGGCCTAATTCAAGCGCCGTCGCCCGAAGCACAAAGGGAGATTGCTAATGGCTTCTGGAATCCCAATTGAAATCTTTTTAATGAATTGTGATTACATATGTTAGAACCATTACACTCAGCAGCTTTGACTGTCGGTCGCCTTGATTCCAATCTGAAGACGTGTTTACCAGAGAATGTCATTTCATGGCCACTGTTTGAAAAAAAAAAACAAAAAAAACGGAAGAACAGAGCTGTGCTCTGATCTTTTCTCGACCTGATTCCACCTCATCAGACACCATTCAAACTAGAGCTGAAAGACTCCTTTTGTTGTTGCCTTCAGGGGAACTGATCTTTTGTGTCTGTTTTCTGCCATATCTAGTTGGTGTCACAAAGCAGAGAGGGGCCTGAAGGAATAAATCCACTAACCTTATAAAAAGTTCAAGGACGCTCAACTGAAGTTGTAGGCCCATCAGTGAAAGCCCTGATGCTAAGGCTGTAGCCTAGTGCAGGGCTTTTTTTTTACGGACCAAAGACACTTTGGTAAACATAGATGGCACTTTGGTAAACATTAACACGTGGTCTATAATACATACTCTGTAATATGTCAATAGTAAGTCAATAATGTAATAATTAAAGGCACACCAGGCAATGTTTTTAGGTTAATTTACCAGCTTCGTAGTCACTTTGATGATTAATTGGCTCATTATCAGGTGAATGAAGGCTCTCTCGGCCACCCCTAACGTTGATTTTCGCGGTTATTACACTTGCAGGATCTTGCAGGTGAAGCGGTAAAATTGAAACTAAACTAAACCGAATTCACGTTTATTACACTACGAAAGTCATTGCTGGTTCCTGTTCTTTGGTTTGCACACTCATTCACATAGATTGGTGAGAATGCACAATGTTGTTGCTACTTTTTTTTTTTTTTTTCAAAAAATCAGTGACTGTAGGGGGAGGGGAGCTCCAGAGGTAAAAACAAACAAACAAACAAACAAACAAACAAACAAACAAACAAAGTCTTGTCTGGTGTGCCTTAAAACAGATTTAAGACAATGAATGCCTCTGCAATAGTGGAATACTGACACTGTTCTCTACCATTTCTGTCAAGACAATTATCTTCCCATGCTTGATCACTAAATCTGGGACGGTGGTAGCGTAGCAGTTAAGGAACTTGCCTAGCGTGCAAGCAGCCTGAAAAGTTGTGGGTTCGAATCCCAGCTGCCACCGTTGTGCTCTTGAGCAAGGCACTTAACCCTAAGCTGGCCTAGGGGAGACTGGCCCTGAACCTGACAAAATGTAAGTCCCTTACATAAAAGCATCTGCTAAATGCATCAGTATAAATGAATCTAAAACACATGTAACTGAATGAGCATAAAAGGGACTCCTTAGTAACGATTAAACAAGGAAAACATATCCAACGCATTCATGATTGCGATAACAACCATGCAAATACAAACATACCTTTCACATGACACTGCATATAGGCCAGGCTAATTCTAATCGCTTGTCCAAATATTTTGCATCTTTCTGGACGCAAAATATTACGTATTATTTGTATGATGCCAATGAGAAACAAGCAGGCAGCCAAGACAATGATGTTTCAACTTTATCGATTGCACTAATCAAAGAAAAGAAAAGGCTACCTACAACAACAGCAATCAATGTTGGCAAATAAAAAAGGCACAGTTGCCAAATGGAGAAGCAAGGAGTATTTAAGATAATTTATTTTGTCATTTTAAAACAAATGCCCAGGTCTCTTCTCATTTGTCTTTTCTCCCAATTTCACACTCTGCCAGTTATCACATATTTCACAAGGTTCCGTCATGGAAACACGTGTATTTTTATCCAGGGAAGAATACCTCATTTCCTTTAATAGAAATGTTGTTTCACAGTTGCTACCTTGCTTCCTCCTAAAAACTGAACAATGGAGAGGTCTGATTTTTTTGTCAATCTCAATCCTAGATATCATCAGAGAACTGAAACTTTTTGTGTAACACCAACCTGGATTCTCTCTGTCTGTGATGATGCATAACCCTGTGATTGTAATTGTGTCAACTTAACAGTGCAAAATTAACCATAATCACAAAATCATCTTACTAGATGATTTCCACCAAGAAATGGATAGTTTCCAGTTAAAATATTTTCCACCTAGCTTAGTTATTTTCTTCACCCCATTGGCAGACCTCAAATAAGGAAGGAAGTAAGGAAGAAATTAAATTAGCTGTATGACTAAACCACATGACTGGTCATGTATGTTGTTTTTAAAACAGCTTTAGTTTTGTTCTGCTGCAGCAAACTAGCCTACATAATGGCAGACATTACCGTATTAGCCCGAATATAAGATGATGTTTCCCTACAAATACTTCTTACAAAAATAGTGTGTGTGTGGGGGGGGGGGTTGTCTTATATTTGCTAGACAAAAATCAGGGGCACTAAATAGGACAATAAATACAAAGGGCACCTAAAGCGATATTTCTGTTAAATGAACCAGCAGCATCTCATAGGCCTACAACAGTGCCACGTGCGATGGAGAGGTAATAGATTATCTTGAACAATCAAAATTAGCCTTGAGTGGTGTAAAAGAATGACTGGGTTTACAAGCACTTCAGTATCCCTTGACCTGATTTTGATCATATTCAGGATATGGCGTTAAAATGCGCAAAATACCGGGACACAGAAGTGCATTCTCTCTCACTGCATGACTGAACAAATCTTGCCCAGCACCCGCACAGACTTTGAGAACTGGAAAAGCTGTCATTTTCAGCTGTATGCCTGCGATCAAACTAAGGAATACCCCCTCAATCTAACAGGCAATGCTGATCAAACGTCAGTGTTTTTAGACATGCTAACACCTGTTACTACTGCAAAGAAAGATTGAAAATTATTTATGGGGGACATTAGAGAAGGCTACTGTTCATTCAATTTAAATGTGTCAAATCTATTCACAATATCAATTACCTTGATCTCATGCTTTAATTTAATGATGTGTAAAAAAAAAAAAATAACAATAACTTGAGTTTTCAGCTTTTTCAAATAAAAAAATGTTTCTATATAAACTTGGTTTCCAAAAAAGTTGTTTGAGTCTGGAAAAGGGGGGTTTTCTTATATTCAGGCCCATATGGCAAATAACAGTATAATGCTTACTAATGCCTTGGTTCACTTTGCAAGTTTCTGCACTATGCAAATGTGAAGGCAACTAACCAGCGACCCAGCCATCTACTGAGAGGCTAGCTGGAGCAAAGACAGGCTGGCTGGAGTGATGTTGGCTGGAGAAACGTGCTGGAGTGGACTGGCTTGTTATTTAGACTTCAGAGACTGCATGGATGAGGCCGCTGGTAGTCTAAAGCGAACGCTGTTTATTCTATCTCTCTTCCTGATGCCATCTCACCATCAGGTGTGGCACTTGCAGACTCCTAAGCTATGGCTCATTGACTTGATGCCCAATTCAGGATGGTGTGGCGGGGGTGGGCAGAAGCTCTCCTTATTATGGTCCTAATGAGAACAACTGGAGGGAAGCCATGAGTGTGCCGGTAACTTTGCACAGCATACGGTAACAACAGCTACCCTCCTCCTAATGCCAAGGATAATGAAAATGATGTGTTATCACTGCCATTGCCAAAAAGACACGTGGAAAAAAAAACATTAGCTAAATGTAGTTAGCTCTCCGAGATAACAAATAAGAGTGCTTCATTGGGAGATTTCCCTGTAGAGCTTCCTGGCACAGAGCAGATAGACTACGACGAGCTTTACAGGGGTGGACCAGCTAAGCCTGAGCTCCATCTATCTTCATTTCAATAAACTCAACTTGCAGCCTCGCACGGCCTGGAGTTCCAATAGTATTGCCTCCGTTATTGCCGTTATTGCATTTTCTGAGTCACATTTAGAGTCCGTGAATAATTCAGCAGTCACAATGAAATCTAATTTCTACACAATTTAGACGTCCACATACCTGGGCACACGAGATACCCCTCTGGGAAGACCTTTCCTTGTCACACCAGGGAAAGCGCAATCTTGGCCACACGGGCCGCCGCCAGACAGGGCACGTCTCTGTGCAGCGTGACCTTTGATGACATTAGAAAGAGAGAGTGCACCTGCGGTGCCACGGTGACTCATTTAATCTGACCAAACAGTCTCTTGCGAACACGCACACACACTTTTTCTATCTCTGCCTTTCGCCATGGGTTAGTGATTTATTTAGGACAGACAGACACCACACAGCATATTCCATAGCCTAACGAATACATATAGCCTACTATAGCCTTCGAACACATTTTCCTATACTTTGTAGCAATTTTAGCACCTCCAGTCTCAGTAGTTAAGGCCTGTTGGGTTGGTTTATCAGCGGCGGAGGTTTCAACTTACCCCAAGCGACCGGGGGTCTTTCAACACACCTCCACGGCGCTCTCTGCTCTGCACGCCGAGAGGAATTTCTCAGACGCGTGGCGGTGACAGCTCAAAGCATTGAGCCGATGAATAGCGCGCAAGGAAGAAAACACGAATCCTGTGTTGAGCGCACTAACTAGGCTAATCTTGTCATCTGCTGTAAGACTTGATCCGATTGAAAGCAGAGCCACCTTGACAAGAACGCGTCGAGAAACACAAACTGATTAAGGCAGTCCATTCAGGTGACAACGTCTTTCTCTCATATCGCCCCACAAACCAGAGTGAAATACAGATGCAGATAATTGCCTCTTCCTGTGATCTTTCACATTATGCAGCTTCGATTAAAACACTAAAATTTAATACGGTTCAATCTGACCCTCACTTATTTTAGAGCGCAATACTAATGACGCTCCGAAAGTTGAACACAAACACCACCTCCCTGAAACCCAACGGAGACAAAACAACGTTAAAGGCGAAAGAGCGTGGCTCAGCAACAGCTCTATCACCCAGAGCTCAACTCTTCAGCATGAGTACTGATAACGTTACTTCTTCATTTTTCAACCTTATGCAAACAAGTTGTGAAGTAAGAAAGAGCTGTGCTTTCTCAATAAAGCAACACAGTAACCTACTGCATTGGCGTTTACACCTTCCGGACATAAAGTTTAATGTCGTAGCCCGTTAGGGGCTTCATCCGGCGTGCATCAAACCACAAGCAATTCGACATCTTACACGATCGAAACCGCGCTATGGCTAACGGCAGATTTTAAAGTTACCTTGCTTTTCCTCAACGGAATGCGTTCATCCTCCTCGCACACGAGTCGCCACTGCCCCTGGGCTCCCTACGAGCAGAGGCGTTGACAGTTCTGTAACAGGGATGTCATGTCCAGTTATCCCTCGGCAGAGTGAAATGTATCGTATTTCAGACCGTGGTCCAGCCTTTCTTCCAGCGTGGCTCCCACCGTTCACTTGACAGTTCATGTGAGGCAGGAAGTAATGAGAATGAGCCTGCTAGTTCGCACACATTCCAGTGGATCCTGTGGACCCAACAACCTACAACACTCCACACAGCTCACATCACTATAAGCATTGAGGCTATGACAAACTTTCGACAGTTGTATCATTCAGCTCCATACTGTTTACCACAGACCCCCACCTTGCTGTATACGATGAGTTTCACAGTGTTCAACCAAATTCATTTCTGGTTCTAACATTTATAGACAAGCCATAAGACAACACGTTTCCCCTCACGATGTGTAGTAATTATGGTCTGCAAATCCCAGGAAGTACGTCACAGTGCAATCATAGGTTAAAGAAAAAACAAAACTCAACCCCGCGAATACTTGATCTATGCTGCCATCTCGTGGATTGCGTTGGGAAAGCATTTCTATCGCAACGAGATTACTGACACATGAGGGCCTGTTAGGTAAACATTCCTATCAATTTATTTCACATTAATCAGTGATCGCTTTTTTTGGTAAAACCTATTAGTGACCCAACATGTCAGGATATGATAAAGGATGAGAAAAAAAGAAAGTGATTATTCTGAATTGCCATCGAAAGTAGGCCTAGAGCATAATTAAGTTTGCACAGCGGGAAAAACAGAACTGTCCTGTGAGACTGATATCTGATACATTTTAATAATTCTCATTATTTTCAGGGTGTATGTTGCAGAGTGCAGAAGTGCAGTAAAAGGTGTGCAAGCTACAGGCTGGATTAAAAAGAGAGCAAACAAGGCCGTATCAATAGTTAGTAGGCTGAATTTGAGATATGCAGCACACACATCCAGGCCAACAGACTGCTGGTGAAATGTGAAATTATTTTATAGCACTTATGACAACCAACCTCATTTTATTTTTCAGCTCTGCAGAAGTGTATCTGGTGTAGGTGTAATTGCCTGAGTCTATACAACAATTTAAGGCAAATATGCTCCACAGAATGGCTGATAACATAGGACACAAACATCCAAGCATGTGCCTGAACCCTATGACATGATGACCGCACTTCACTTACATCATTTTATTTAACATGTGTGACATTTGTGTACACATATAGTATATTTCTTTCTTTTATATCATATCTATGCATTCGAAATTCTTTTGTGCAATTGCACTTTTTCATTTTTTTCAGATGTATTGCATCCAAATGAATCAGCACAGAAGGATGACCCGGGCCCCCCAGTTTGGTCGCTAGAGGGTGCAGTAGCAGTGAGGTTTGAGTTGTGTTTAGTCAGTCAGCTCGACTAATGCTAGAAACAGGCAGGCAGACTTGCCAGCCCGCTTTCAGCTGCGTCTGATAGCACGGACCAAAGTTATCCCGGAATAACGGCAGCACGCATGTGCCGTCAACCCGGATGTAGAAATATACCCGTTCTTCTTCCGACCTTGTTTTTGATTTCACCTTAAAAATGTCAACATGAACACTGATTTCATTTTCATTCGTATTACCTAAATAATTAGACTGGTCTGATCCGGGTCAGGATTCGAAGAGACAGCCGTGATAAAGATCAGGTGACAGTGGACATCTGCTGATGAAATGAATTAGTTAGCCAGTCTGATTATACTGTTTCGGTTGGGTGAGAGTATGGTAACATGGTTTTGTCACCATGGGTGTCAACTCTTCCGAAAAACATCAAACATGCATTAATCAACATTTTCAGTTGTCTGTTTGGTTGTTTTTAAGTAATAGCCTCTAGTAATGTGTTGTGATAGTAGTGTATCCATTCCATGTAAACATTGCGTGGCAGATCCCTTCATGGACTATTAGGTGAGAACTAACCTGCCAGATTTTGTGTTTTAGCTATGGATTTTCGAGGTAAAAAGTATGAACGTGGGAGCAACTGGTCTGACCCAGAGGTGGCTGAGTTATTGCAACTTTGGGCAGACGAGTCGGTCCAGATTGAGCTGGAGAGCTGCCTGAGGAACCAGCACGTTTTCAATCGTATTGCTGAGGTTCTGCACGGGAAAGGAATTTTCAGGACAGGGGATCAATGCAGGGAGAAAATAAAAAAGATGAAATTGGAATATCGTCGCATTAAAGAAAATCAGAAAAGGACTATTAGGGGCGGAAGAACATGGAAGTTCTATGAAGTTATGGACCGTGTCTTGACGAACCGACCATCCTTATCCTACTCTTCAGGAGGAGGTGGTGGCGTCATGGCTCATCAGCTTTTGCCTGGAGCAGGTTACTCTGACACATACCTCCATGGCCTACCAACGGCAGCCTTCGGGTCTTCAGCATCAACTTCCTATTTGTTCAGTCATCCCCCTAAGCCGGGTGACTTGTTGGAGATCAAAAGCGAAGACGTCAACTCTGAGGACGGACTTCTGAGTTCAGGAGCCCCTGCGGAACTGCTGTATCACATCGGATCAGGTGACGAGCCAGATGCTGACAGTAAATCACTGGGAGCAGACATCGAGGACCCAGGGGAGGCGGGAAGAGCGGAGGGCGCGACTCACGCCCGACTGTCTCCTTCAGGTGAGCTCCTGTTCTGTGAAGTTATTGCTGTTTTCATCTCAAACGCTTGTAAGAGTTTCACGTGACGTAGGTATCCTGTAGGCTTGACACATGAGAACTCCTCATGGACTTGCAAATTGAAACAGTTTCTTTATGTGAATGTAGGCTACGTAATACTGAACTTTGTACTTTGTTAACGCACAGTAAGTCAAATAGACTGAAGCGGATTTCAGGAAATCCATAAGCCCGTGCTGCAACATTAATTGCTGAGACTATTTGACACTTCATCTGTCTTGGTCAAACAAATACTTTATTGCTGTATGGCTTGTGTCAGACAAGAACTTGGGCAGCTACACGGTCTTCAGTTGATAAGGGAGGACGGCCGTAGACCATCTCCCAATAGAAACAGAAAAGAGATCATTAAGTACATTGGTTTTTACTTTGTCTCTTGCATTGTCTTTGTGTTTTCATTTTTATTTTGTCATATTCATATTTTGCAGGTATGAGTGATCAGAACATGGCCGGGTCATCAGGCACAGGCATGTCTGTGCGAGATGGTGGTGGTGAAGAAAGGTCCAGGTCACATGACCGAGGGGGCCTGAAAGGCCCAGGCTTTGTGCGTCAGCGCAAGCGTCGATGTGTTGGCCGAGGGATGTGCGGTGGAGGTGGAAGCCGCCGGGCCGTGGATAAGGCCCTGCTGAGCTTCCTCTCCTGGCAGCGAGCGGCTGAGGAGCGGCTCCTCTCGCTGGAGGAGGCACGACTAGAGCGGGAGGCACAGGCTGAGGAACGGCGTCAGCGCCTGGATGAGCGCCGTGCCGAGCAAGAGCGCCAGCACGAGCTGCGGCTCCTCTCACTTTTTGCCAGGGCCCTGACGGGGGCCGCCAGTGGCCAAACAGGAGGTCGGTTGGCTACAGTGGCGGCCACCTCTCCAGCACCCACCCCTCCTCCCCCTGGGTGTCCCTCTCCTGCTGCCCCTGTCTCTCCACCATCCAGCTCGGTCAGGGGACCTGATGCCCCTGGCCACAGCATCTTCCTCTCTCGCCGTGGCAACCGCATCCGCCAGCACCAGGGTATCCTGCAGGAAGGCTACACGCAGTACCATGCAGACAAGTACAGCCAGGAAAACCCCAATGTAAGTGCATAGATCATGGCCACCCTCTCATCTGAACATGGCCAATGATGTGGGTGTGTTTCTGGGCTTGTTGTCCATGTGTATTCTTCACGGCCCTCCAACTCTTACTCACCATGTGTTTCTGTTTTAGGGCATCATAAACATGGGCACGAGTGAAAACAAACTCTGCTATGACCTACTTCATCAACGGGTGTGTGTGTGTGTGTGTGTGTGTGTGTCTGCTATTAAATCAACTTTTAATTAAGTGTTATTAGTATTATATTGAATCATGTAATATTATATTTATCACATTTCTGGTTTTATGGAGCCTTTAATGAGCTTCTTTATTTATTTATGTTATATTACAAGCAGGAGAATGGAATATGTTTTGATGCCACATCAAGCATCAAAAACAACGAATTCAAGATACAAAGTCCCATTTAACTATACAGTACGAGTTATTTAGGACTTATGTACAAATTAAGCATGGTGTATATTATAGACATATTCACAGCATACAAAAGTCATAAACCGTTCCCATCAAACATTGTCACATTTGGTAATATTTGGTAGCGTTAGTTGAAAAATTTGGACCATATCCATATAACTAATTCATTCCAATGCTTTATGATATCTTCTATCCAGTGTGGAAGTTTGTTCTTGCTGTCAGTTGAGGCCTAAGCCTTTGTTTAAAGTCCATGTCTGGGTCTGTGTGTGCTGCAGCTGAGCCAACCTGACATGGCCCGCCTGGAGCCCTCCTTGCTGCAGTATCCTGATTGGAAAGGCCACCCATTGTAAGGAAAACCTCCTGTTGCTTTCCTACTTCATAACACAAGAAAAGGGTAGAAAGTTTCCAGTTTCTGGTAATCCTTTGCTCTATGGAAGAGGATCTAGATTCACCTATGGGGGCTTCAATAATTCACTTTATGTATAATAATATATTATATATTATAGTATGTATAATTACATAGTGCTGTAGTTGGGTTCATCCAGTCAGTCCATCTGTGTGTGTGTCTCCATATACTAAATTCATAAATTCCCTCACAAGTTAGCGGATCGCTTCATCCTCGTTCTTCTACATGGCTGCCTGGATGCAGGATACACTCGCCTTAAGTGCTCTTGTTCAATACTTGATAATTCACCATCTCTTCAAGAAGCTATAGATGTAGAGAGCATATGTGAGTGAGTGCTGAATTGAAACATTGAGCACTGTTCATATAACCTAGGTGCTCCAGCAGGGTAGGAAGTCTGGGACAGAGAAGAACAGCAGGCTATAGACAGTTTGTGGATGGTTCTTATTGCTGTTTCTGTATTTTATCCTTATGCAAGGTCAGCTCCCTACCAAACATTCAGTAATTTATACAGTGAACCATTGTGTAGACTTGTTAGAAGAACCCATTAGATTTGTTGGTGGTACTTGAGCTTTTATTGAAAAGACTCTGAGAAACAAAATGAACTTAACTGAATAGCTTAATGAAACTTTTAACTTTCTTTTGTATTTTACTTGGAAAACAGAATTAGATAATGGAGCTTATAAATCAGGGACTCTTTTTTGGGTTTACATTGCTCTTGAAATGAGATGTGAATGGCCCATTTTAGGGAAATTCATAGTTTCATAGGAAAACATCCATTTCCTCATTCTATGCTGACACTTTGTGTGAGTTTGTGTGAGAAGTTGTGAGTTTAATACCGTAGTGTTTTTCTTTCTTCCTGTGAAGTCTCCGTGAGGAAGTAGCCCATTTCCTGACACATTACTGCCGTTCTGTGGAGCCCCTGAGGCCCGAGAATGTAAGTCCCCACCGCTTCTCTCTCCCTTCCTCTTTGGCCTTTGTCTCCTCTCCTCTTTTTGTCTATTCATCTCTGTACTGTCTAATGAAACTCTGGTGATTGGGGTGGAACCGAGGCAGAGGTCCACAGACAGATCACTGGAGTATACTCTGCGGAGAGCCGAGCTGACTGCCATTGCCTTTTAATCAGGCATGACCAATCAAGCCATGATTAATTAGCATCAAGCAGAGAATTTTTTGCGGCCATTCATTTACATTAATTTGGAGAATCGTTTGTATTACTCCACGGCTGCCTGGGTTTTTCACCCACTAGTGGTTTTGCAACTGATGATATTACCCAGTTTAATCAAACATTTCTGCAAGCTGTTCCACTTTTCCCCCACCTTTTGCCACCTCTGAATCTGCTCTCCTGAGAAATATGTCTTACTGATGGCAGTCCAGGGATGAGTTTTGGCACAAATGGTTCAAAAAAACACCTGTTGTCCTAAAAGTGTGTTTACACTTTGATCAGATGGGGGCACTGTTGCTTTTGACTTGTTTGACTATGACACATGAGTGATGGCTCAATGCAGGCCACAGATAAACCTGTTTTAATGGTGTTTTTATTGTGCGTTATGTTTTGTGATATATATACATTTTCAGTGTGTTGATATTATTTAACATATTCTTCTCAACTGTAATAATGTGTGTGTGTGCGCATACATGTGTGTTTTTTGCCTCAGGTGGTGGTGATGAATGGCTGTGGGTCACTCTTCTCTGCCATTGCAGCCGTGCTGTGTGACCCTGAAGGTTAGTTATATATGTCTTTGTGTGTGTGTGTGTGTGTGTGCGTGTGTGTATTTATGTGTGTGCGCGACTGTGGTGTCTTTTTTTTTTTTAAAAAGCACACAGCCTCCAAGGTAATCTCTAATACACATGCAATATCACGCTTCCAGACCCACACATTTGCAGTAGAATAAACCGTGCAGCTACACAGTGATCTGTCCCCCAGGCTGTGCTTATAGAACTTACTGTTGAAGTCAGTATAGCTCCTGTGACCTCCTAATGTTCTTCTAGCAGAAACTCTTTTTGTGTGTGGATATGTGTTTGAGTGTGTGTCTTTCTGTATGTGTGCATTCAGTCTTCATACTGTCACTGTGTGTGTGTGTGTGTGTGTGTGTGTGTGTGTGTGTGTGTGTGTTTGAAAACTGTGAATGATATAGACTGAATGATAGATAGATAGATATAGAAGAATGATATACACTGTATATTTGTATGTGCTTGTATATTTTTTATTTTTTATTTACATGCATTTGGTGTGATCTCTTTTGTGTGTGTGTGTGTGTGTGTGTGTGTGTGTGTGTGTGTGTGTGTGTTTGCATGCATGCGTGCGTGTGACAGATGCAATTCTTATCCCTACACCTTTCTACGGATGCATCACTGAGGATGTGAATCTCTACAGTAGCGTGCGGCTCTTCCATGCACACCTAAGTGCCCAGGTACAGCACTATTCCCCTGTTAGCACTCATTCTAAATTCACATACATACCAGCACTAAACTAGTAACATTATCATCTCACTAGTTAGTGTAGAACATGGTAAAAAATAGTGTGAGCAAATGATTATGAAATAAAAAGTTTTTTCTCGAAAGTTCACTTTGGCTCATTTGTAGTTCGCGGTGTGAAGCAGAGAAGGAGGTGTGCACATGAGGATGGCAGACCACATTTATCTCCAGTTCCAGAAAATAGTCAGAAGTTACGGGAAGACGATGCCTTATTTAGCAGAGATTACCAAATACTCTCTTTTTGTGCGTGTGTTTTATATAGACCTAATATGGCTGTCTGGTTGTAGGCCTAAGGTTGTTTGCTGAGCAGCTTTCATAAAGAAAAAACTTGTTATTGGCATTTCGTCAATATTTTCTTTGGGAACAGAAAAAAAGTGTATTTATGATTTATGCATATTAATATAGATGTATAAGCATGCATGTTTTTACAGTATTTTTGGTGATACACACAGGATGGCAGCAGTTAGTGTGAAACTGTGCAACCCTTGTAAATTTAGAGATTTTCCTGTATCTGTGTTTTGCCTAGAATTAACACCTCTGCCTGTCCGTCTCTCTGTGTGTTTGTTTATCCAGCCAAGTAGCAGTGCCAACAGGCCTTTTCACTTGAGTGTTGATATTCTGGAGTCTGCCCTTTCAAAAGCAAAGAAAGAAGTATGTTTCTTACACACACACACACACACACACTCTTTTACATTCAAATGCACGAACATAGCCATACACAGTCAGACCCGTCTGAGAGCTACCCAACCCTAATCCTTTGCTCCTGTGAACCTGTCACATTTAGGGTGTGAATGTTCGGGCGGTCATTTTGGTAAACCCTCATAATCCACTGGGGGAAATGTACTCTTCGGAGGAGATGACTGACTTCCTGGAGTTTGCCAAAAGGTGGGTCACGATTAATTCAGTCCCCCCAGCTATTCTAAGCCTCGCTGTCTTTTTAAAACTCATCAGCAGTATTTCACATCTCCTTGAAAGGAAATCGATGTACCTGATGAAGTGAACTTCCTCTGATTGTGTACTGTCAGTTCATTCTTAGTGTACAGCAAACTCATATGAGATATGAGAACATGTAGTAAAAGGTCGACCTTCACCTGTACATTTATTTTACAGATACAGTGTAGCTGCATTGTTGTTAGGTCTGTTACACAGTTCCCAAAGAAATTGGTTGTTTGACAGATAAGATTCATGGTCTGTAATAGCAGACAAATGTGCAGTTTGCCAGTCTGTAATGACCAGAGGTATCTGCTTTGGTCTAGGTTCTGACTTCAGTGTTTTCATCTGTATTTCCTGCATTTGTCTCTCCTGCTCTAGACACAAGCTCCATGCCATTGTAGATGAGGTCTACATGCTGACAGTGTTCGATGAGTCTGTGTCCTTCCACAGTGTCCTCAGTCTGGACAGGCAAGACAACACACACACATACACACACACACATATTCGTTTTACTATCACTCTAACAGTGTAGTAGAAATGCACAGCCTACTCTCTGCCTATGGGGGAGCATAATTGGTGTTGTTCTCTGCTCCCCTCTCTCTCTTTCTGACTGCATTAGTTCTCTTATCTTGTGTCACCAGGACGACACACAGTTTGTGGTTTTTGTTATGACAACCAGTCACCTCACTTGGCGGAAGCTCAGCAGTGTGAGAAGACTTTCAGTGGCTTTTTATTACGTTCTAGACTGGTTTTGGACTACCTGTAGTGTTCACAGACAGCTTTACTGATCCATTCAGGGGCTTTGCTTTGTAAGGGGGACATAAGGCACAGGTGCTTTTTTTTTGTCTAACACAAACATTCCACATGCAAGTCAGCAAAACATAAAAAAATGCATTTCCCTCCACCTGACCATATGCCTCTGACAGCAGTCACCATAAGTTTCTCATGGTGATGTTTTTATTCTCACATCTCCATTTCTTCCGTCTCAATGTAGAGTTACTTCCTCCTGTGTGTCACATTCCTGCAATGTCCTGATTTTGGTTCAGGGCTGAAACTTTGCCATAAATGGTTCTGTTCCTAGGGGACTGCAGTTCTGCACTTGTTTGAGTTAAAGTGTGATGAATAGAGTCCGTTAATGATCTCTGGACTCCAAGCACCCAGACCACTGTGAGTGCAGTTAACACGAATGCTAAGATAAACTAAAAGCCACGGAAAGAGGGATTTTAAAAAGAGAAACTGGACAAAGTGTGCCATTTACTGTATTTTTGACTTGGCGTGTAGAGAATTATAAACAGTGGTTACAGTTGGAGAAGCTTACTTTCTCCACTTCATCCATTGTCTTCTTTGGAATAATGAGGTTTGACATGAGCATGATTCACTGCAGTTAATGCTTATTTTGTTTCTACAAATAGTAAATCAATTATTTCAAGCAGCACAAGACAATAACTGCAATGGAATTTGTGGAATTGTGAATGCTGCTTTTATCCACCCCTCCATAAAAAATGGTTGTACATCTCACCCTGCATTACCAACATATTTTGCAGATGGCATAATTTTGGTGATCTGCACATGGTTAAATGCATCTGGTAACCTAATATAATTATGCTCTCTGGCTGCAGGTTGCCAGATCCCCAGAGGACCCATGTGATGTGGGGGTTGAGTAAGGTGAGTATGCTACATGCACTGGCCTTGTGCAATGGCCTCTGCTTGTTTGCTGTATACAAACATGCAGTCAGTCAATCAGCCACTCATTCAGTTGCTAACAGGTGCATTTCATTGTGCATTGTTTCACTGCATTTGTATGACTTCTAGCAAGTAATTAGAATGGTTAGGTGCAATAGTATATCAGTAAGGGTAATGATTTTCTGACAAAAACAATATGATTATAATAAGTTCCTAACTTTATCTCTTGATGATGAAAGTGTATTTTTTTGTTGTTGTTCAGGACTTTGCAATGGCAGGCATCCGTGTTGGCACATTATACTCACAGAGCAGGGACCTGGTGGAGGCACTGGACCAACTGGGCTGCTTCCATGGGGTTCCAGGGCCTGTCCAGAACCAGGTGGCATGTTTGCTACAGGATAAGGGTACATGTGTCTTCCACTCATTTATTTATTGTAGCAAGAGCTTTTTTCCAATGTTCACTTTCAGTGCAGAAACACTGGAGGAGATTTTCAGATCAAGGACAAAATCTCATCATTTCTGACCTTAGGGTTTTTTTGTGCCTGATGCTGGATCTTAAACCCTGGCCTTGCAGATTAGTAAGGTCAGCTTTCGTTCATCCAGGTCAGGAGACAGAAAAAAGACATTTGCATCAGAATATTTAGGAGAGAAAAACAGTACATATTTCCATCAAAAATCTAGAAATAGCAACAGAATCAGAAGGAACAACTGTATTGACATGATGTCTAAAACTCATGCTCAGTGTTGTCCATATACACAGAATTGTCAGCAAGCAGACCAACTATAGCTGGGCTGGCTCTCCTTGATGATCTCCTAGTACTCTATCCTGTGTGGCTGCTGTTTGATATAAAATGCAAGTGATGGCTAAAGCCAAATTCAAAGCAACTCAATATAGTGAAAACGCCACGTACAGTAGTATCATAGCAAAGTTGTGGAATAAACAGTGCAACAGACTGAACAACAGACTGAACATCAATACTCAAATTTACTCTCAAAACAAAGAATTCAAATGTTCATGACTAATGTCATCTAAATCCTTCCTTTATGCCTGACACACTAACGTCCATTCCTCTCCGATAGTTCATCTTTCTTATTTCCGTCAGACAGGATATAAGAACTTGCATGTATTCTGCTTATGACAAACTCAAGGACATCATTATTAAAGGCAAGTTTACTTGGGGGAATAGAAGAAAGATCCTTCAGCAGGCATGTGGCAGACACATGACTGAGAGAGCGAGGGGGATGGGGGTGGGGTGAGCGTGGAGGATTTAGAAAAGATGAGCCAAGACTGATAAAAAAAAAAACATAAACCAAACTAGTAGAAGTGGGTGAAAGGTTATTTTATGTTCAGTTGCCAGTGTTTTGGATGAGTAATAGGAAAGAGTCGGTAATATGGCCGAGATGTTTATCAGTTGCCAGCTGTGTTAAGTTAACATATGACTTATGTTGGGGTGGGATGTATGTCGTTATGGATGAGGGACCTGTGATAAATGTGTGCACAGGTTGCTATAGATGGAGGTTGCTATAGGTTGCTATAGATGGAGTCCATGGTTAAAGTCCATGATGTAGGGGTAAATGTAATATAATGTAATGGGATCCTTAATAAAGGTCTGGAGTGTAAGACTGGTGCTGGTTGATGTTAGGGCTGTGGCCTTTGTCTGTGTTAGCAGACGGTTCCTAAAGCAGCTGTCGGCTGTGTTGTTGTCACAGGCTGGATCAGTGAAGAGTTCCTGCCCACCTGCAGGAAGCGGCTGCAGGAGGCTCACAGATTCGTGGCGCAGGGGCTGAAGAAGATGGACGTGCCCTACCTCCACCGGCCTGTCGGCTTCTTCATCTGGGCTGACTTCAGTAAGGTGAGACGAGACCCCGCCAGGTACCGTTGCCCTCCAGAGGGGGTTTCTCTTTCTCAGAGCTGCAATAGGTAGAGCAACACTGTCTGTGCTTTCACCTCACAGTGAGGCCTAGGGGCTCAGCATTTGTGGTCTTAAAGTTATGAGGCCATGCTCATCTGTCAGGCATTTAGTGCCTTAGCTCAGATTTAGTTTCAAAGACTTAGGTCAGATTTTTCCTTTAGTCTGTTGGTTCACTAAACATAAGAGAGTTTTTCCTTTCCCTTGTTGCTCTTGAGTGTTCCTTGCTGTAAAGCACCATGAGACAATACTATTGTAAAAAGGCGCTGTATAAATATAATTGAATTGAATATGCAATATAATTGGATGATCATGCTCTATGGTTAATTTTGAAAACCATTTTAGAAAATTGCTTTTGATGCAGTGTTTCACCAATGTGTTTCATAAAGGCTTTATGCATTCGGGGGAACAAAGACAAGCATGTAGAGGAAGTTCTGGTATAAACATTGGGTGTGCTTGTGTTTGTTCATACCAGCATTGCACACGTGCGTGTGTGTTTGTGTTTGTGTGTGTTAGTTCCTGTGTGAAGCCTCGTTCCCTGCGGAGCTAGAGTTATGGCGGCGGTTCCTGAGACACCGTGTGGTACTGAGTTGTGGCCAGGCCTTCTCCTGCTCCAGCCCCGGATGGTTCCGGATCGTCTTTGCCGACCAGGAGAGCCGACTGCAGCTCGGTCAGCAGGGGCCTTATTTTCCCCTTTCTGTCACTGTGTCAATTTCTCTCCATCTTTCTCTTTATCATCTCTTTTCAACATCTGTCTTGGCATTCCCCATGTTTTTCATGTTTTTTTGTTTTACTGTTTCTCTCCTTTTTTTGCTAACTTCCATGCTCTGTCCCTTTTTTTTGCTTGCCTCCATGATTTTTTTCCCAATGAGTATTTCTTACTCTTTCTCTTTCACTCTTTTTACTCTCTCTTTCACTCTTTCTCACCCTCTGTTTTATTCTTTCTCTTTCTTTCCCCCCCAGTCATAGGCTTGTGTGTACACTCAGGCTTGTCTCTCTCTGCCTCTGCCTCTCCTTGACTGCTTGGCACTCTCCTTGGTCTCTTATTCTCCTCTCACAGTCATTCTCTTTCATTTTCTTAATAGTATTCCTTATATGCAGTGCCTCTCACTCCTTTCACATTCTGTCTCCATCTCAAAACTGAAAAAAGATGTTGCACTCAGGCCTCTGTAATCTTTTTTTTCTGTTTGAAACATGAAAAATTCTCCCTGCAGAAATGGTAGAACAGAGAAGAGTCTGAGGATCTTTCAGAATCCTTTCAGATTCACTCTTTCCATCTCTTCTCCCTTTTCAAGTCAGGAATGTTGTTAGTGGCAATATTGTGATTTGTGATGGTGAACTTTGTGCACACGTGTGTGTGTGTGTGTGTGTGTGTGTGTGTGTGTGTGTGTGTGTGTGTGTGTGTGTGTGTGTGTGTGTGCGTGCGCGTGCTTCAGGCATGCAGCGGATTAGGCAGGCCCTGGAGGAGTTGAAGGGGCCGCATTCTCGTAACAACTCGGGGGTAGTGAAAGCAGAGAGCAGCGTGGCAAAGGAGAAGGAGTCTAAGAATGGGATCTCGAGGGAGGTGGCAGCGGCCACAGCCTCCGAAGAGCCCAGCTCTGCTACAGCTACTGGTGCCGCTGACACCTTGTCCCTGGACGGCGAGGAACTCGTGGTGCTGGACTGCCAGACCTCTCAATCAGGCGAAAAACTGGACAGCCTCATTGGAGAGCTGCGGCAGCAAATCCGCTCCTCTGATTGGCTGGAAAAGAACACTCCAGAACTGTCAGCTGGGGAAGACCCAGAGCTGTTCGAAGTATTTAAAGATTTGCTGGACAGAGCCAGGAAGTAGAGAAACACTAGCGGTCAACCGTCCTCACAGCACACTAGTCCTCCTCACTGCTGGGACAACCTTAGCCTTGTGAGAGTGAGGGTGTCAATACTCTGACTCTGCCTTTTAGATTTGTTCAAGAATTTGAAGGCATACTTGAAAACAAATGTCAACACAGTTTTCATTGATTTTTAGAACTGAAAGGTGCTATTGGGAAATTGCCAGCCTCATTCTGGCTTTCTGTTAAAAGCATGGTTTTCTTTAAGTTTATCTGCAGTTTCCACTTAAACTGTGAAACGGTTTTATTTCTCACCATGCTGCCTGCTCTCTGTAAAAGAATGTTGTCAATGCTGACGTAGCACTTTAAATGCATCTGTATATTTCAACATCAACTTTTGAATGGTATTACAGATATACTAATAGAGGGGCAACAAACAGCACATTCTGACATTTCCAAATGTGATGGCCGCAAATTGTTTAAGTGAGGTCTCATAATTGCACATAGCACATAAATAAGTTCAAATATTATTGAAGGTTAAAAATACACATCAAATACATCAAGAAACCAGCATTACACGACGGTGCATAAGAAAATGAATGAGTTGATAATACCTCTATGTTATACATAGGAGGTCCAATTTTGTATGCAGATTGCTTTTTCTAGCTCTAACAAATTTGAAATTGTGCCTCAGAAAATTACCCAAGTTTATCACCTTATACAGGACAATGACAACCACCTACCCAAAACCACCCTCACACATTTTTGTACCAAGCTAACTAACAAATGTCTTGTCAACTGCAGCCACTGTGTCATAATGATAAAACATTAACCATATGAGCGATTGTTTTAGCTTCACTCAAGGTCTGTTAATCTACTCTGTGTTGTGTGCTGTAGAAGTAGGAAACAGGAAGTAGGTTTTTTTTTTTGTTTTTTTGTGTGTGTGTGTGGGGGGGGGGTTGAGGGGCTTAATGTGACAGATCTTAAGTCTACCCACCAAATGGAGACTCCAAACGTAAGCAGGTGGGTTTAACCTCCTACCAGTGGTTAATTCATTGTCACGATGACACATATTGGTCTCTGGTGGGCAGTTCCTGTTCTGTCCTTTACCAGTGAAGTAGGACAGCAAAGCCATGCTGTGTCTGCACCTGTAGCTGTATCTAGACAACACCAGATTAGTAAACACATGTACTTCATGTACTGTACAGTATTTGTGAAAATCTCCTTGAAGGATAGCACTTCACACACAGTTTTGAATTAATATTGGAGTATACATTATGTGTTGTAAATCCTTCATATACAGACTACACATTCAGTGTGTTGATTTTGAGGTACAACACATCTTCCATCCTTTACTGAACTTGATTAATATTGACACTGACTGAAATTACTTTCATTTTAGTCCCTTTTAACCCCACTACCGCCTACAATAATCCAATTCTGACCTCTTTCTCGTTATGTGTCTCATACAGTGAGAGTTGTGTGTGTGTGCATGGTTATACTGTGTCCATTTCTCTAACCACAGTGGTTGTGAGAGACCGTTAATTTTCAACTCTGTCGGCGGCTGGGATTATATATAGAGTTGTTCATATGTTATGACATGGAAAAAAACACGAAAAAAAACGTAAAACACATGTTTGATTACGTTCAACTTTGTGACAACAGGTTAAATATCCAAGTGAAGACAAAAATAGGACGATTTCAAGCTCTACACTACTCTTCTATTTACACAGCTGCAATATTCGGCTAGGCTTGCCTAGTTCAGCAATGCAATACAATTACATTTCTGTCTTTGAACGCTCTTGTGACTATATCAGTGATGTCAGTATGATTGATGGGCCATGAACGCATAAGCAGTAATGCCTCTTTAGCTAGAAAGTTCTTAAGAGGCCGTTTGGGAATATAAACAGGAATTTGGGCGCAAGAACAAGAATGTGTTCTTGCCTTTGTAAAACAACATGGTCAAACAAACGTGGTCAGGGAAGAGATGTTCTTAACTCAGACATCTGAGTTGCCTACTTTGAAAATGAAAGAAAACAGCATAAGGCTTTCTTTAATGTTGTTATTTTACATAAATTTACTTTTCACTTGATTTAGATATAGGTAGCCATACCTCCATGAGAACCTGGCTACTGAAGGCCAGTGAAGATGTCAACTTGACAAATACATCAAGCCTTATTAGCCTGGCTCTTAGTCTTTGAACACAGTAGGTCTCACAGATTGCTTTTATTGTGGCGTCCTCGTCTTTCCTGAATTTCTCTGACAAGAGAGCATCTTGAAAACGGGAGGGGTCGGAGATGCTTCGCACACGTTGATTTTCATTACGAGCGCAGGCATGAGGAGTTTCACTTTCCACCAGTGTGACTCAATGGGTATTCAGGGGGAACTCAAATCTCACGTGGGGGTTTCCGTTGGGGGCGGCTCTCGGGCAGAGGAGTGTTTTATAGTGTGACATGAGACGACTCACCAAAGAAACAGCATTCACCCAAGTTGCTCCAGCGATCAACGTTTAATCTGAGCACTACCAGCTCATTGAAAGTGTGTTTGTATGTGGAAAAACAGTTCGGAGGACTAGAGTGTTTGACTTCTCTTTCGCTATCTCACAGCGGCTCGCCTTGTTCTTAATCTAGTTTGTGTGTACACAGTGTTTTGAGACTTAATCAATGCTTCATCAACTCAAACTCAAAGATGCAGCCAAGGGGCTGCTGCGCTGGCTGCGCTCTCGGGAATCCTTGGAGCCGGAGAGCAAAACACGCGGTAAGTGCTTCACCCCTCCACTGGGCTTTGTTGTACTCTTCGGTCTCATTAGTATGCTTGTAGTCTGTGCTTGTACGTGCTCGACTGCGGTCTAATGTTTCTGTCAGAGCAAGATTATCGGATGCCCCGGTTCTCTTCAGAGGGTAGCGCGCTTTATTTTAAAGACTCTCTTAACAAAATATCTTTCGTAATAAACCTGAATAAATTATCAATTCCAGTATCTAACATTCCTTAAAGCTTTTTAAATCTGTGTGTAACCTAAATGTTTGCTGATGTCAACTGTTGCAGAATAATGCGAGACAGCACAGACATGATGTGTAGTTTATGTATAGTTTAACCATATCAACTGCTTTTTTTCCCTGATACTGAGTGCTTAATATTGTTGCCATGCGCGCAGGTGTATTCACCTGTAAAATATGCTCCACCCACATAGGCTAGGTAGGGCTGTCTACTCCCAGGTGTGTCTTTTCCTTACTTCCCCATATCATCCTCTTACCCTATCTCTGTTTTGTTCCCCATTCTCTTGGTGCCTGACGGTTTATTGACCCACCTCAGAGATGTCAGAGGAGGAAGCGAAGGCCTTGGCGCATCGGTTCCAGGTGATCGAGTCCTGTGTGGGACTGCTGGGCTGCCTGCTTGTGACATTCGCCGTGTGGGCTCCTTACTGGCTAGATAGCCAGGGGCTCTGGACAGCGGTCAACACTAACAGCAGTAACAATGAGTGGGTTATCCTGGATAGTGAGCAGACTGGAGAGAGCGTGTTTAAAGGTGAGTCAGACATGACATTCAGGTTATATGAATAAGTCTGTTAAGAGTTTAATAGGCCCCTCCATATTTTACTCAGCTAAATACCTATTAGCATGGCTATCTTCTTTAAGTCTCTCTAGAAGACTATCGTAAACTAAGACTGTGGTGAAATGGTGCAAAGGTCAGCGTGGAGTGATTGTGCAGGGCGCGTTGGTTGTTCCAAACTCTGGCGGCATTGTTGTTTCTGTGAGGCTTTTTTGTTCTCGGGGAAGCATTTCTTGCTCACAGTGGATGTGTTGTTCTTAAACACTGGTGGATAAAAGCCTGCCTGCGGCTGAAGAAGCCGGGGGACTGGTTGTGTGGTTGGTGGAGGAATGTGCTGGCAAACAGCAGACAGGCTCTGACTTGTTTCGTTTGAGCACTCTGAATAAAAGCTTCCTGATACAGTTCAGAAGAGCACCTTAGCTGGGGCCTGCTGAAGGGATGCGACCGCAGCTATCTTTCTCTTTCACCTCGATGTGGTCTGTGGTCAGGAGTACTCAGCTGTCACTGACTCAGGCTAGGTCACATACAGTATCAACTGATTGTATATCAACAGTGAGATTAATACAGTCATTTGATTAAATTGATGCTGGATGTCAAACTGTTCTCAATGGGGAGGATAAGATGTTTGACACATTGTTGTTATAACATTAATATTTTCATCAAGTTCACTATAAATGGAAAAGACAAAACTGGAGATCTAACTTTCATATTCATCGGGTTGATGAGAGAGTCCTGTAAAACATGTCTCAGAACACACCCACACCCACAAGCACCCAGACCCACACATAACTTCTCTCTTTTGTCTCTCTCTCTCTCCCTCCTCTGAGTGACTGAAAGTGAGAGAGAGAGAGAGAGAGACAAAAGAGAGACGTTATGTACTTAAGTAGTTATAGTAGTAGTAGGTAATATGATATGATATGAGGTACCATTGCGTCTAAAATTCAGAATTTCTCCATTTCCTTTTTTTATATTCAGTCTGATTCGCCCTCAACACAAGCTGGTGACAAGAGCTGATGACTATGTGTTATGAAATGTGCATGTATGTGTATTTAACTGTCCATGTGTACATATTTTCAGCATGGAAATCTAACTTCTGCCTGGTTTGTGTTTATAGCATTGGAATTTGAGAGGGTCTTTGCCGTGCTGGCCTTCGTGATGGCTGCCTGCGCAGTGATTCTGTGCCTCATGTTCGCCCTCTGCTGGACACACGAGACAGGGAACACTTACTCTAACGCGCGCTCTCTTCTGATGGTAGGGTCAGCTCTCTACCCCACCACTCTGCTGCTTATCACCCTCACTTTAACAGGTATGTATTCGCTCTGCCTCTCTCTCTTGGTCTTTGTGTGTGTGTGTGTGTGTTTTTGAACATCTGTTTATGGGGTGTACAGATGGTGCATATGGATTTTGTACATGTGCTTATAGTGTGTGGACATATGGATTGTGTGTATGAGTGTGTGTTTGTCACCGCCTGAATGTGTATCTGTGTCTACATGTGAAATGTTTATGTCTGTCTCTCTGTGTGTTTAATTTTTTGCATGTGTGATCATGATTTCGAATGTAGTGTGTGTCTGTGTGTGTCTGTGTGTGTGTGTGTGTGTGTGTGTGTGTGTGTGTGTGTGTGTGTACATGTGTACATGTATCTGTGGAAGGCTGTTTGTGCCTTACTGAGATGAATGTGAGTACGGTTGACCCAGTCACTTTGCACTTGTCTAAACACATCTAGTGGCATCTCCGGACAAAGTAAACTGACAGAGAGAAATATCTCCCTGGCAGAGGAAATTGTCCCCCCTGCCACTACAGTCGCTGTTGAATCAGACCTGTCTCTCTGCCCTGCCACTGCACCAGTCCTGTTTGAGTAGAACAGACTGAAAAAGCATGCCAATGCCGATTCTCCCTCTGCAGTAACAGATGGAAAGACTTGATTGATAACAATCAATTAATGATAATATCAATTTTCTCTCCTCTCCTCTCCTTTCCTCTCCTTTGCTCTCCTCTGCTCATCTATGTGTCCCCATCTATCTGTATCTATGTTTTCCCCATGTCCTCATGTCTTGTCCTCACCTCCTCTCCCTTTTTTTGCTCCCCATCTTATCCTCTCCTCTCTTGTCTTTCTCCTGTCACATTCCTTTTTTCTTTATCTCTCTCTCCCTTGCTCTCTCTCTTTCTATCTCCTTTTGTCTTTAGGTTTTTTCTTCATCCTCTCATGGTCACTCTTCACTCACCAGCACCTGGCAGAGATCCGAGAGGACATCAGCCGCCTGGGTTGTTCCTATTGGCTGGGGGCCCTCGGCTGGGCTATCCTATTGGCCGTGGAGCCTGTCGTTTTCCTGATGGAGCAGGTCATGGTTCCAGACCTACTGCCTTACATGATGCAGTCAATGGGCTTGAGTTCTGAGGGCTATGACACCATCTATATACCTCGCTCACACAGCGAGAGCCATCACCCCAGATTGCAACAGAAACGGGACTATGAGCTTGGATTAGCAAGGCACATGTCTGTGCCCTGAGCCAGTCACGTCCCTCCGTCAGGGTGGACCAGCGTGGACGTTCTGACGTGTGTGATAGCCTGTGTGTAATCACTTCTGATCTTCACACGCAGGATCTCTGGCACAGATCATCGGGTGCAGGCCTGTGTGTGTGTGTGTGTGTGTGTGTGTGTGTGTGCGTGTGTGAGAGAGAGAGAGAGAGAGAGAGAGAGAGTAGTGTGTGAAACTCACTCGCCAACACCTTGAGAGAAGTGTAAGGGTGCTACTGATTATAGACCCCATGGCTTTCCTGCAGTGGAGGACACAGTGTCTCTCCCTAGGCTACTGAGAAAGGCAGACATGTCCTTGGATGTGAAATGTCCTTGGAAGAGAGAGGGGTGAGGGGTAGAGAGGCTGATGAGCTATTTCCTATTCCTCTGGCACTGATAATACTCATGCTAAGTGCATATTAAAGGTGCAGTATGTTGGATTACTCATGCTAAGTGCATATTAAAGGTGCAGTATGTTGGATTTAGTGACATCTAGTGGTGAAATTACCCCTGCTCTTTTATGCACGTTAGCTGAACTATGGTAGCTGTTAACTGTCTTAAAAAACCTTGATAGACCATGTGTAAGGACAGTGTTTGGGTTTGTCAATTTTGGGCTATTGTAAGGACATGGCGACAAAACACAAGAGATTTTTTGAGTCCCAATATAGATATGAAGAGCTCATTCCAAACAAGTCATTGTCTCATTGGATTATACTAACAAAAACCCTGTGCATAACATATGTAATTTCTGCCTGTAGATCCGTACTCAGTCCTCCATACTGCACCCATAAGCTTCTTCTGATGCTAATTCAGTGTTAGGTAGAAAGGACACTTTTTTATTACTACAAACATACTTTGGGTTAAAATCCAAAATGGTTACTCTGTGTCAAGATTTTTTAGTGTGTGTTTGTGATTAGAGTTGGCTTTATCCGCCAAATGCTTACCCGCACTTTTATTTCACATGACTGTGAGGAGTAGCATTCGCTTCTCATTGTCAACACACTAATCTTATGGGGGATGTAGGCAAGCTGTTCTATGTATGAACACGACTTCATGCGGTGGGGCAATGACACGGTAAATTCCCCCTGGTTACTGCCATGTCATTACATCTTAGTTAAGCCTTTTATAGCTCTAGCTGTGTATGACTTTCACAGATAATGTCATGGAAAAAAGATGCCATTTTCAGTAAACATTTCTGTGGCCCATGGACACAAGGCATGCTTGTTGCTTGTCTAAGATTTTTTTCTTTTTAGTCTTCTTTATTGGTCTTTGTGGATTGAATTCAACAATTCTAATATTTGTATTTATTTAAAGAGATCAGGAATGGTCTGGACAGGCTGTAAAAACAAACATTTGTCTATTCTAAGAGCACTACATACACTGGTCAAGATTTGATTAGTCTTGAGAAAAGATCAGCAGAATCAAATATCAACAAAATTGGGTAATAACCACCCAATAACCTCTTATGGTCTTTTGTACATTTCTTGCATTTATGTTTTCATGAAGTAACTACTATTCATGGTTTTCCTCTAACTGTCGAACAGTTATGTTGTCCTATTTTTGACATTGTTACTTGCATTGTTATAAATACATATTTGTATTACATTTTTACTGATATATAAAGATTAAAAAGCTAACAACTTTTTTTTGTCTCCCCGTCTCATCCATGGACAACATAAACATCTTGTGAGTCGCTTTGGTCACACAACTGACAAAGGGTTAGTGACATTATGAAAATCACTCTTAAGCTCTCTGCTGAAGGACTGGTACATGTCAGAGATAAGGCAAGGATGGATTTGAGACTTGCTGAGTGTGTGACCTCCAGAGCCACTCACTGCCATTGCCAGCTGTCTCTGGAGGCGAACAGGAAGTTGTTTATTCATTTTATCCGACCAGAGTGTGGGGAGAGCGAAGTTGATCAGACTCCTCTAGTAAACGGGCATTAATCAGGTGTAGCTCTAATTAAGCAACTGTTCCACCCTGTTAGCATTGGGTAATGAGTTTGTTATTAAATCCTCTGAGAATTGTGTTTTTTTTGTACCCCTTTCTTTCAGTCTACCAACTAGTGCTTAATTGTTGTTTGAATGAGGCTGAATGTCCTTCAAGGTCGTGCTGGCAGGATGTGAGACAAACATTAGTAGGCAGATTCCCTCTAAAGATCAGAGTCTTTAAAGCAAACCGCTAGAGACTACAGGAGACCTCAGCAGACTACTGCCAAGCGCTACATGTGGCCTCTGTGGCCTGTACATGTGGCAGATCAGTCAGAAAAGAACCAATGTCAACCTCCTGTGGGATGATTCAGCGCTCTTCAATTTCACCCCCCTCCTCCCTCCATCTCTCTCTCTCTCTCTCTCTCTCTTGCTCTATCTCACATTCACACACACACACACTCACTCTCACAGGTTTTTATTTTGCTGTCATGCTCACACTCTCTAACTCTGACACAGCCTACACACTCACACTCACATACATATATTCTCATTCGGCTTCTCTCTCTCTCTCTCTCTGTGTGTATCTCTCACTCACACACAGATGGACATTCCGTCTTTGCCTCTCTCACACACACATATAGAGAAAGGAGAAAAGTAAGTGAGCACAAAATTCTGAGCAACTCTTAAAGCGTCACACTGGAGACAGTCTCCCTCTAGCTGCTTTTAAAGGCTCACAGAGGAGTCATTTTCCTCTGTATCTACCCCCAGTCCCTATGTGCCAGTCCCTTTTTACCAGGCCCTTTGTGGAACGAATATCTGTGTTTATATTTTGGATTGTGAGGGTGGGGGGCACCGTGGATTTTAATGAGGAGACTGGCAGCAGACATCAGTGCCACTGCTCTCTTTGATTGAGTGGCACAGCAGAAACGCCCACCAAACCTGCCACCCGCGTGTGAAATAGCGCCTGGGCGCTGGCGATACTCTTCATTTCAATTAGAGTCCAATTAGGAAGCCATGTCCTGCTAATTATCCATCCGCCTGGCATCCTCCGAAGAACGTCTGTGGGCATGCGCATGTGTCTGTATGTGTGTGTGTGTGTGTGTGTGTGTTTATTGCGATAAATAAATAAAGATGCCAGCCTGCCAAGGGAGGCATTATCAGATTTTTTTCTCTCTCAACTCGTGTTTGTATTAGGAAGATGCGGAAAGAAGAGAGGCACACTTCTCTGGCTTGACCTCTTGGTGGAGCTGTTGTGACATAAGAGAGGAGGGGAAAATTTTCACTCTGTTATGTCTGTGAGGGGAGAGAGATAGAGAGAGAGCGAGAGAAAGAAAGAAAATCCTCCCTCTATTTCCCTCCATTTGGCAAATAATGAAATCAGGGAGGTTGGATGTGCAGTGTGCTTGGGAGTGTGTTTTTTAGTGTGCATACGTGTCCGTGTGTGTGTGTGTGTGTGTGTGTGTGTGTGTGCGCGTGTGTATTTGCCAATGTGCATCTGCTCATCTTTGCACACAAATGATGATGACTACATTTCCAGCATGATCAAATCTCTAACCTGGGATGCAGACACAAAGGGCCAAAATGTGCCAGCAATTTTATTCTGTGGCGGTTTAAATGCACTGAATAGACTCCGGGAAAACCTCCCACACAGTCCACTCAAACAGGGAGAGACTTACAGAGGCTGGGGAGGAGGTAGCCTTGCTGTGGCTTAGACATATTTAGGCTCTCAGACACAAACTATGGTATTGCACACTCACACACACACCCAAATACATGTGCAGACACACACACACACAAATACATGCACAGACACACACACACACACACATTTACTCGCACAGGCACACACACTGCACAGACACACACTGACAAATACATTCACAGACACACACACACAAAGTGACACACTCTGATGCTGATGCAAAGAGAATTTGAGGATGAAATGCAGTCTGACAATGTGTGGAGTCATACGGTATAAAAATGCCATTCGGCTCTCTCAGTGGGGAAACATCGACCATCGATTTGACTCTCGAAGTGGAGTGTGTGTGTTGTGTGCTTTGTGTTAGTGTGTGTAGAGGTATATGTGTGTTTGTACACATGTGTTAGTATAGTAAATGCATATATTATGTGGGAGTAGATTACTGTAACATTTTGTTTTGTATATTTTCATTAGATAGTAGATATGTGTGTGTGTCTGAGTGTTAGAGTGTGAAGGATTAGACGCACATATGTGTGTACTTGAGTGTGAGTGTGTGTGCCTGCATTTGTGTGCTCCTGTGCATGCCTATTTGTGTGTGTGTGTGTGTGTGTGTGTGTGTCTGTGTGTGTGTGTCCATTGGGAGGGCCTGCTCTGCTGAGCAGGTCTCCTGTCAGGCGGGTGAGCACAGGGGTGGAGGAGGTGTTGGAGAGGGAGGGAGCAGTCAGCACCTCACCTGTCATGGTCACACACTCTCAGGGGAGAGACGGACGCTGGGCGTGGAATTATGCTGTCCTCATTCGTCCTTCTGCTCCCTTCTTTTTGCTCATCCTCTCTCACTCTATCTGTCTGCTCTCTCTATCATAATTCTCTCCTCCTCTCTTGCTTCCTAAACCTGTCCTCTCTTCTCTCTCTGTCTCTCCCCATCTCCCCCCTTCTCTCTCTCTCTCCATCAACCTCTTTATCTCTCTGTCTTTCCATTCAAGCTCCAACACTCTCTGATCTTCTCCTCTGTTCTCTCAGTCCCTACCTTTAGTTCACTCTCCCTCACTTCACTTCACTCTTTCTCCTCTCATCTTCCTCTCTCACTCTCATCATTTCCTCTCCTTCTCTCATCTCTCCCTGTACTCTCTCTTTTTCTCTCTAACTACGCTTTTGCCTCTTTGTCTGGTTCCTTAACACAACCTCGAGACACCTCTCACTCTCCCCTTCCCTCTGTCCTCTCCCTTTCTCTCTCTCTCTCTTCCCCACTCTTTTTTACTCTTTATTTTTTTCCACTTTATTTCTTTTCAATCTTTTCTTTTCCTCCCCCTCCCCCTCCTCCTCCTCCTTTCGCCGCCCTCCTCCCCCTCTGTCTGTCTCCTGTCCACTCGTCTGTGGAATCCTAAGCGTGCCTTTGCCCTGTCTGAGTGGCATACACTCTGGACGAGCTCTGCTGATTACATTCTCCTATGGATGATAGAGAGAATGGACGAAGTAAAGCAAAATAGAAAAGACAGAAAAAAATGAATTTGCCCGAGCTGAAGGTCACTTTCATTTCCACATTCCGCCTCTGTGTTTCAGCATCAGTCCGTGTCTGGACATCTGTCTGTGTATTGTTGATACTTGTGTATCTGTGTTTGTGTGTGAGTGAGCATGTCTGTGTGTGTGTATCTGTGTGAGTGGGAGGATGCCTGAATGTCAGTGTCCATACACATATACATAAATGGCTGTGTGTGTGTGTGTGAATTTAAATTTGAGTGTGTGTGTGTTTGGTTGCCGGAATGCCTGTGTCCATGTGTGCATTTGTGTGTGTCCATGTGTGCGTTTGTGTGTGTGTGTGTGTGTGTATGTTTGTGTGTGTGTCTGAGAGAGGAAGGGAAAGAGAGAGCGCTTTATGTTTGTGTTTGTGTGTGTGTGTGTGTGTGTGTGTGTGCCTAAGCGTGTGCATCTTGGTGTACTGTGCTTATGAAAGAGCACAGCTCCCTGCAGACATCTCTGTCCTGAAAATGAAACTGTAGCCCTCCCCCCAGCACACACACGCACACACGCACACACACACACCACCTCCATTCACGCTGGCCTTGTGCGTCTGTTGCTTCCCCTTATCTCTCTCTCTGAGACCAAGGAAATTAAATTACAAATATAATCGCTTTTTTCCCAGCCCCGTGCCTCTGCTTTGCATATAGAGTGCGCTGGGCTTGCGTGTGCTAAGTTTCCACCCATCTGCCCATTGCACATAATGGCCATGGAGACGCGGCACAGCTGCGTGGGACAACAATGGCAGCGAAGACAGAAGCAAAGTGGAAGAGTCGAGAGAGGGAGCTGGGGGACTGTGAGGCGGGCTGGGCAGAGCTCAGCTGAGCCCGGCTTACAATTTAGAAATGAGGGAGGCGGGCGTTGTCATAATTCATATCGGGTGGGACGATGGGACTTATTTTTTTCTTTTGTGAGTGTGTCTGTGTGTGTGTGTGTGTGTGCACGCTTATTTGTGTGAATGTGCACAGGTGTGAGTTTTTACTTGTGTGTGTGTGTGTGTGTGTGTGTGTGAACAAGAACATGAGTGTGTGCCAGCACACTCTCTACACTCTCTCGCAAATGTTTGAGGGTGGTTTTCTACGAATGTGAATGAGTCAGAGTCAGTTTGTTAGTTTTAATCCAAATACCAACACAGACGATTCACACACCAGTAACATTGTTTTTTATTTGTGTAAATGACATTTCAAGACATATGACTGACTTAGACTCAGACTGAGACAAAGTGAGTGAGTGGCCCTGATGCACCTGTTGTCATTTACTTACCCCCCCCCCCCCCCCACCCACTGGAGTCTTCTCCTCGCTATCTGTCTATCTCTCCCTTAGAGTCTTTCTCTCTCATACAATCTACTGCTCCTCTTCCAGTCTTGCTAGCTCTTTCTCTGTCTCTCTATCTTTCTTTCCCTCCCAGATTCTCTCTCCCTCGCTCCCTCTCAGCAGACACCTGCTGATTATTGGGGGCTGCATAATTAATCAGAGTGCTGGGGAGGCCCGTCTCCAGCCCCCGCATCAACCTCCCACCAATCCCAACACTGCAGGAGAGCTCACATCCCTGCACACACACACACACGCACGCACGCACACACACGCACGCACGCACAAACACACACACACGCACACATACACAGCATGACCTGATATCTTCTCAGCTGCGGCATCCCAGGCGGCCCTGCTAAAGGGATTTCACATGTAATAGTGTTAGGGAAGGGGCCTGAGATTAAATGGTAACTTGACACCCAGGGTGGTGGACGCCACGTGTAAGACATGTCCGGCTTGAATACTTTCACTTCAACTCTCCTCTCTCTCTCTCTCTCTCTCTCTCTCTCTTTTTCTCTTTCTCTTTCTCTCTCGCACTCTCTCTCTCTTTTAACACACACGTCACACACACCACAGAGCACAAGAACAGACAGAGGAGAATACAAACTAATACAAGCACAACCACATGTGCACACCATAGTATGTAAACTGAAGGAAACACACACACACACACACACACACACACACACACTCACTCCTGTATTAACCCATACTAAGTGAACACTGAATTCCTGTGACTCTTAGGAAGGTTTTCGGCAGTCTAGCACCACCCCACCTACCACCGAGCTGGTGGTACCAGACCACCTATCTGTAGTCTTGATGCCCTGCACCCAGAGACAACTTAGCCAAAGCAGATGCGCTCCAGCACAGTTTTTTTTTTTAAAAAGGAAAATAATGAAAGCTAGAAAGTGAAAACGCGTGTGTGTGTGTGTGTGTGTGAGTGAGTGAGAGAGAGAGAGAGAGGGAGAGGGAGAGGCCATTTTTAGGAATGGCTCCCCCAGGGAGGACAGGAGAGAGCGACACTGTGTGTGTCTGTGTATGTGAGAGAGAAAGAAAGAGAGAGAGAGAGAGAGAAAGAGAGAAAAAGAGAAAGAGAGAAAAAGACGCTTCAGCAAGCTCTCTATTGCCTGTCCCATTCCAATGTCCCGATGTTCTATTTAGAGCATTAGATACATTAAGCTAGGAACAGACCTACTGATTATTTATCCCAATATTGATCGATTTTGACGAAGGAACATCTGGGCCAGTCATAGGTAATATTAGGTAATCAACAGTAGTTGCGGTGTTCAGTTGCGGCAGGGGTTCTGTGTGTTTGGGTGACAGATTTGAAACACTGTGTTGTTTCCATTGTTGATGCAATTACGAGTCAGACAGAATCAAACATGATTGATGTTATCTCAACAGGTCCATTCTATGGACGCTATGATACCAATTATAACTTTAAAATGAAGACAACTCAGTCGTTAGGTTTGTGCTCAAAACCAACTCCAAATCGCACCATAGCGAGTCTCTAGGTTTGGCCTGCTCAATCTCGTTCCCATCGTAAAAGATTGAAAAAAATCTGTAGGTGTGTAGGTGTGTAGCTTTAGTCACAGTTTTCACATAGACATGTTATAGATTCTATTACAAACAGGTAGTTTCCCCAGCCTCTCTGCTGGGCGTGTCTCGGTGTGTGCTATCTGTGTTTTCCCCAAAGGCCTGCTCTGTGTGTGTGAGTGTTAGAGAGATTTGTGCTTCCATCAATACTGACACTGCAGGCATGTGTGTATATGTGTGTGTGTGTGTGTGTGTGTGTGTGTGTGTGTGTGTGTGTTTGTGTGTATACAGTATGTGTCTGTGTGTGTGTGTATGTGTATACTGCTGTCTCCTACTGAGTAGGAGGGACATTGTTGTGTCCACTGAAGGTCCCAGTGCTGTCTTGTCTGAGCTCCTCAGTGGAGCGATGAAGCTGAAGGCTGAAGGCTTGGGCTGGCCAAGGTTGCGGTCACCAGCACTCACTGTCCTCCGCCTGCCTCTCCGGATAGGGCCCTGTTTAGTGACGGACAGTCTGTCCTGCTCTCTCTTTCTCCAAATCTCTCTCTGTCTGTGTCTCTCCCTCTTTCACTGTTTGCTCTTCCATCTCTCTCTCTATCTGTCTGTCTGCCTCTCATTCTCTCTCCCTCACCCTGTTTTCTCCTATGCCTCTTTTTCTCCCTTTCAATCTGTCTGTCTATGCCTTTCTCTCTCTCTCTCTCTCTCTCTCTCCCTCTCTCTCTCTCTTTCTCTTTCTCTCCCCACCCGCCTTGCCCCAACTCTCTCTTCTGCTCTCATATAATTACTGGGGGAATTGATTTACAGATCATTCACTTTAAATCAGCTCTGAATCAGTGACTGTCACCGTGGCTTTGTCCTCAGCCTGAGCTATGACACCGGCGCCGCCGTAAAAAGACCACGGCCCTCCTGGCATTTCCCATCATGGTCTTTTTAGTCAAAGGACAGGAAAATAATAATCTGATCTATGCATTGTGGCAACACCGTTCGTCTGCATCACCTTGTCAAGCGGGGAGGGAGGATTGGGGTGGGGGTTGGGTCGGGGAGCGAGGGCGACTGTGGTCTGGGGTGATAGACAACGCCGTTGCTCTTTTCAAACTCCGACAAGCAAGTTCATTTTCTGCAGTCGGAGGGAAAGAATGGGGATCAATGCCTTACACTGACTTGGGGAGAGATAAAAAAGACAGACAATGTGCCCACACTGAAAAGATAGCCCGGAAAGTTCCGGCCGTATCTCAGGGCCGAAAACCAAGTACAACCAATAGAGTCATTTTGAGGCAGTTTGAAAACTCATTTACGTCCATCCAGACACGACTCTCTTGTTTTCTTGCTGGCGCTCTGGCTCAGGGTCCTGAGATGGAAGACAGCCCACAAGTTTCCATTTTGTCTGGCCCCTGTACAACCCAGAAGTTGAGAAAAGTAATAAAAGTCTCCCATGCGGCTCTGCATCTGTACGTGTCCAGGTGCAGCAGGTGTTGATTGAGGTGTGTGTGTGTGTGTGTGTGTGTGTGTGTGTAGGGAGGGAGTAATTGTGTTTTTTAGCCCTGCATTCCCCACCCTCCAACACACACACACACACACACATACACACACACACACACACACACACACACACACACACACACACACACACACTCCTGCTAGCTTGCTGTCAGCAAGGTGTCTGAGTAAACTAACAGCAGCTTTCAAACACACTTAAAGAAAAAAAAAAGATGCTGGTACTAAAAATTAGATGAATAAACGCACACTCTAGGCCAGAAAAACACAACAAAACATCAACAACAACAACAAAAAAATGTGAAGAGTAAATGTTGTGAGGTCAGGAGTCTCTAGGCACCATCAAGCTGGAACCCAGAAGAAACTGATTTAATTAAAGCTGAATTAAAAAGCACTGTTATTTTGATTAAATACATCTCTCCCTCTGCCACCTTGCTTCCTCCTCATTGCCTTGTCGAATCTGTCTAGCTGCTCTCATTTCGCTGGGTTTACTTCCAGGAGACATGGCCCATCTGGAGTGGGTCTCACTCGGTTGTCTTGTTAAACACACACACACACACACACACACACACATACACATACACATACACACACACACACACACACGCGCGCGCACACACACACAACTTTGTTGTTGTTATTGTTGTTTTCAAGAAGTCCTTCTCCTCCTTTCTTTTTTTGAGTTTATGCTTACGTTTTGGCACCTCTACATACAGATTGGACGATGTAAGTGGCATACTTTCTAAAATTCCCCTGTCAACAAAACGAACGACACAAACACCCAAACAAACACCCTCTCACCCACACACACGAAAAAATAAAACAGCATTTTAAACAAAAGCCCTGAACCAGCGCAGGTTTGCTGCTGAGAGAGATCCCAAATATGGGCTCGGCAACATCCTGTCGCGCTCTGTTCCCTCAGCAGGCCCATCTGCCACCTCTGTCTGCCACATGCAGCGAGGAGCCAGGCGAGGGCTTTGAAAGTGAAGCCACCCCAGACGGACGTGTCGGGGCTCCCTCTCCAGTTGGGCGGCTGTACCTTTCTGTCAGAAGAGTCCACCATGACTACAACAAAGATAAAGAGGGAGAGAGAGAGCACAGAGCCAGACGTAACGACACAGGGTGAAAAAACAGAGATAAACGCAGACAGAAAGAGAGGGTGAGGGAAAGCAGTAAAAAATAAGGGGCAGAGAGAGAGAGAAAGAAAGAGAGAGAGAGAGAGAGAGTAAAGAATGTGGTGGGAGGAGAAATGATAGTTCAGAAGAGAAAAAGACAGGATCAGGTATTCAGGGACTGAATCAAAAATAGAGATATATAGCAATGCCAGAGAGAAGAGAAGAAGAGATAAGAGAGGGGAAGAGAGAGGAATAAAAGACAGAGAGAGCATGGGAGAGTGAGGGAAAGAAAGGAAGCATCGAGGGAGAGGAGGCGAGAAACGTGTGGAGACAGAGAGACTAATGAGCAGAGTTGCATTCTGATAATCACGTTAATGATTATAAGTGGGCCCTTCAGACAAAGAAATGAGCCCAGGGAAACATGGAATAACAGAGGTAGGGAGAGGGAAAGAAGGAGAGGTAGAGGGGGATTGATAAAGGGAGGTGAAGAGAGAAAGGAAGAAAAAGAGGGAGAAGGAATAAATGAGAAAGAAAGTAAGAGAAAATGAGATAGATGACAAGTGGTAGATGGAGAAGAAGGGGAAGAGAGAGAGAGGAGTGGAGGAGTGGAGGAGTCTCTCTCTACTCCTCCTGGACCTCCATCTGTCACCACAGTCTGCCACGGGCACAGCTGGGCCAAGCGGGGCCATGACAACCAGCCCAGCCCAGCCCACATGAGAACTCCAGACTGCATCAAATGGAGAGAGAGAGAGAGAGAGAAATGGAATGGTGCCAGACAGAAAAAGGAGGCAGAGAAGAGGCAAAAAGAGAGGTAGAGGGTTAGAGAGAGAGAGAGAGAGAGAGAGAGAGAGTGACAGAGAAAGAGAAAAACAGACATAAGGAGACACAGAACATGAGTGTTTATGACACTGAGGAAGGAGTGGAAGAAGGAAAGATAGAGAGAGGGAGAGATGGAAAATGGCTTCTACCTTTGACAAATGGTTTCGGTTGGGGAAACAGTTTAAAATATTAATCCACAAACTAAGCGTAAAAGAAAACAGACGGTAGGGGAATTGGAGCCAGTAAGGTAGGTGGGTGAGAGGAAGGAGTGAGGGAGAAATAGAAACACGAGAAATGGAGAGAGAGAGGGTGGAGGGGGAGAGCAAGAGAATGATGGGAAGCCAGGCTGATTTAACCACATGGAGACGAGGGAGGGGTACATAATTCAGACTAAAAGGATTTTGTGTATTCCATGCAGCTCTGCACCGAGGCTGGCCCACACTTAAACTTTTAGCAGAACGATAACCCCTGTAGCTACAATACATCTCAGACCAACAGAGGTGCTGGCACATAAATGCCAAACAAGCCCACAGTGATGCCTGGGTCTCCCACGAGTCAAGTCGGCTAAAGGCCAGTGGCACTGGCACCCGGAGAGACTGGAGTACGCCCTCCTCAAACAACCCCCCCCCACCCCCCTCTTCTCCCCCAGCCCCTTTGACAGGTGTGAGATTTATGAACAGGACATGCTGTCACTTCTCATTGATGACCGGGAATGAGCGCTTGCCCCAAAGGGACTGCGACAGCTCTCCAGTGCACCGCCTGACCCCCCCCCCCCCCCGTCTATGTCTTCATTTAGGACCGCCGACGCCAGCACACACTTGGTGTTGTCCTTTAATAGCATCGATGTTGTTTGCTCGCCTGTCTAAGGGAGCCAGATTGATTTTCCTGTGTCCTCCTCGTAACTGGACGAGAGATTTCCATCTCTCCATTTCTTATTTTTATCTCGTCTTGCCACACATGCTTACTAATACACAAGGCATGGTACTCAGGAACCTTCAAGAACAGGACAAGCTGTCACTTCTCACTGACGACCTGAGCTACAGTTTTTCATACAAATTCATACTGTTTAATGTCCATGTGAAATCAGAGATTGCAGAACTATATTAGTGTAATAATAACTGTAGTAATGTAATAATTTTCTGATAATGTAATAACTACCAATAATGTAATAAAATACCCTCATAAGTCCCTAAAACATGTAATAAAACCTGATAATGTAATGACTTCCCAATAATGTAAATATAAAGTGCATTTTCTAAAAATGTAATAATCACCATACCTATAAAGTAACAAATTGTTACATTAATGGGAGGTTATTACATCATCAGATTAGCCTTAAATTTGCATAACCTTATAATTTAATAATTTTCTGATATTGCAATAACTTTGGTCAGTGATGGTCAGCTGGTTAGTTTGGCAGGACACCAGTTATTAAGTCCAAGTGGCGATAACGTGTGGACGACCACCCACTATCATTCTGCCATTTGTTATTGGGGGCCAAGCATATTAGTTGCATAGGCACCCACCCTGTTTCTACTCTACCCTCTGTCATATTATTATTCGGCTGCCATGACAGCCCATAGAACCATATGGTAAGAACTTGTGAACTTGTAACCTATTTACCCCATAAATATTGTCAGCTTTGGCACTGCTGTTAGTTAACTGATGTGAGTTATTTCACAAAAATTGTCTGACCAAGCATTTTGTGGAACCAAAAGAGCTTTCACGCAATTAGCCTTGTGGGAGGACATGCCCACCAAGTTTCATGTGACCTAGTGTCTTGGTGTCCCTGGGATTGTTGGTAGAAATTTTCAAAATTTGGAAAAAAACCCAAATATTTGCATTTTATTTCTCATTAGGTGCTGCTAGGGTGAAGGCTGTTTGATGCAGCTCCTTGGCATATACGGTATATCCACAAAAATTTCATCAAACTGGCTGCTGTAGTTTTCGAGATTACAACCATTTTTTTTGAGGGAGGTGGGGGGTCCCTTGGAACCAAAATAGCTTGCACACTAAGAGCCTGTGGGGGTACATGCCCACCAAGTTTCATGTGGCCTGGTGTTTTGATATCTCTGTAAAGGTCGACCAAAAATGACCAAAAATCAGACATTTGCTATTAAGTGATGCTACACCACACATGGGTGGTTGAGGTCTCATTTTATGCTCCTTGACACCTTTGTACAACTAAAATATCATTGGCTTGAGCACAAAGGTTCTTGGATTACTCTGCGAGAACTTTGGCTAACCAACCAATCTTTCAAGGGGCCTGATACCTTAATAGCAAAGCAGCAGGGTAGTAATATAGACAACTGGATGCTTTCACAGCTTTATCGCTTGGACCTCATAAATTGGTGACCAGCTAAATTATTTGAAAAACTAGGTCCTGAATCCAGGAATAAATGCGCCAGAACAATTACAGGCCCCCTATAGAGCCTGAAGGGCCCCCATTTGGCCCCTTCTAGATCTGTTACAGATACAGCTGGGGCCAGTAGATATTCTGTTGTCCTTCTGAAAGTGATTCTTTCAGCATTTCATTGCCTTTGCACCTGCATCTGTACAATGACAAAAAGTTTAATTTAATCTAATGAACAGGATATGTGCTGTGTATGACTTGACAAAACCACTCCATTGATTAATTTTATTTTCGTTACTTGTTCAGTGTAGATTTTCATCTCTTTTTTATCCACATGTATTTAATAATCCACAAGACCTTTGCTCCAAATTGAAATGAGGGCAGGGTGATAACTCTCAAGTCAAAACAGAAGTAAATTTAATACAGATGTATTTGCGGTTGGGGTGGTGGTAGCGTAGTGGTTAAGGAACCTGGCTAGCGTGTAAGTAGCCTGAAAAGTTGTGGGTTCGAATCCCAGCTGCCACCGTTGTGCCCTTGAGCAAGGCACTTAACCCTAAGTTGCTCTAGGGGAGACTGGCCCTGAACAATTGATAGTTGATGAGTTGTAAGTCGCTTTGGATAAAAGCGTCTGCTAAATGCATAAATGTAAATGTAAATTTGCTAATTGAACACCATGAGCAATACTCTTGGCACAGACATTGGTTAGTGAACTCATTTACACTCAAAATACCAGTAGTATACCAGTAGTATACACAGTAGACACTTTGTTTGTATATGGCTTTTGCATTTTGCATGCATTTAATTAATTACATTTAATTAATTAAGGCCTAGTATGTTAAAGTCCTTATGCCAGTACTGTGGGTGGCACAGTACCTCAAGTAAACTACAAAACTGAGCAATATGTGTATTTGTATGTAGGATCTTGATCTTCTGTGGGTAATCTTCATTAATGATATATGTAATGTGATTTCAGAAGTGCTTGATTCCACTTGGATGACCTTAAAGACATGTCTTACATGTTTTTAACAATGTCAACATGTCTTACCAGTGCCAAGTGTATGTCATTAATGTTTGCCTAACCATCACAACAGCTCTGGTACTCTGAGCTCTCCCTCAGGCCTCCCCATTCATGAAGGACACAAACATACAGGCAATGGCCAGGTGGTCATATGCCCCCCACCATAAATCCAACTGCCTTCCAGTTTATCAATAACAAGTAAATTGAGTGTAGAGAGACATGGGTCTCTCGGGGTCAAGCCTTGTTTTTCAGTAGACATCTGCTGGGCAGGGGAGGGGGACAGTAGTCGCATTTGCAGGAAGGATGCCCCCAATGGGAAACCCAGGCGTAAATACATCACAGCTTGTATGGAGTTTTATTTAACAAATGGGAAACAAAGCACACACCTGAAGGTAAAAGCAAGCTCTCAAAAGACAAGACATCCCACAGATCCTGTGTAAGCACGCACACACACACACACACACACACACACACACACATGCATGTGCAGACGCACGTGCACACACATGACACTTCACACATCAGAGACAAGCCTCTGTAGCTTTCCCCCTACATGTCATTGTCAAAACACTCAATTAGACTGACACTGACTGGAATTAACATTGTCAGTCTAATTCCATGATGGCCATTTAGTAGCTAAATATATGGAAACAAACAAGACAATTTCCAACCTAATGCTGCCCCAAGACAATTTCACTCTGCAGGCATCACCTGTAAGCCTGCTATCCCTACAGACAGTAGTTTATAACCAGCCAAGGTTCTGCAGACAACAAAATGAGGCAACCACAGACACACACACACACACACACACACAGCCACCTGCTCATGCAACAAGTGTTTGGCTGCCTTCAGCAAACACCAAGGTTAGATATCCAAAACATGTAGGTGAGCAAACACAGGAGTTAAAAAAAAGCAAAAAACTGATGACCTGATGAAAGAGAACTCTGAGTTCGACTGCATGGCTGACTTGCCATTCTGTTTGTTTGAAGCTCGCCCACTCCCACACACTTCACACAGAATAAAACAAACAAACCAACAAACAGACCACAAACAACAAACACACCACAAACCTCATCCACTTTTCTCATTTTCCACAAATTCTGGTCGTTACATTTTTGACCATCAATTCATTGTCAGTGCTGAACACAAGGACATCATAGACATTAACTTAGCAAGCATACGAACAGCCTTCACTCCTCTGTGACCACCTTACACCTCACACACAAACACACACACACATACACACACAAAACACAGACAAATAAACAATAAAATCAATATGAAGAAGGTGTTCGTAAAAATCATTGACTGCTAGTAATCTAGGATGCCAGCAGCCTGTGGGTGTATTCTGAAGGGGGTGTTTGGAGAAAGGGGGTGGGAGAGCGGCCTCTGACTGTGTGTCTAATGACTTGGCTGACAAATCCAGCGGCAGTAGCTAGCGGTCCCGTTGTGAGGAGATGAGATTAATCCCTAGGATGAATCTGAACCCAGCGATCTTCAGCAAATATGCTGACTATCTGCGGAACCACGATATCAAATAATACACTCTAATTACCGCGCATCCAGAGTGACAAAGAGAAGACAATTCCAAGAAAAGCAAATATGGAACCCTTGTGAATTCAATTTTCCCCATGTTGTCAGTGCCGAGGCTGAGTGTCAATAATAATCAACAGCCCTCCACATTGATGTCTGGGGGAGGCCTGTCAATCAAAATGGAGTTGAATTCATTTGTGTTGACTAATGTTTCATGCAACTTGATAGCACCTTTAATAACTGTCATGTTATGAAAAAGGGTTGTGTGTATGTATATTATTGCAGTAAATGTAATATTTTGAGCATTAAAAAAAAACTGCACTCATACTGTATTTTACTGTACAAATGCAATATTTACAACTTTAGGGGAAAATTGCAGTACTGCAGTATCCTTTAAAAATGCTATTACACAACTACAGGTTTTGTTTCAAAAGGGAAT
Organism: Tenualosa ilisha; assembly: GCA_015244755.2. NCBI lineage: Eukaryota > Metazoa > Chordata > Actinopteri > Clupeiformes > Clupeidae > Tenualosa > Tenualosa ilisha. Next base: position 2,433,636 of record PYXC01001624.1, on the reverse strand, counting down.
GCTCTCACAATGTCTTGATGCTTTACTGACAATAAGACTACAGTAGAGGTTCTACCTGAGATTACACTCAGTAGGGCAAGTTTTTTTTGTAGCTTTGTTATCATGCTGTCCTATTTATGTGAACTTAACTGTAAAATTGAGGTAGCATATGTGTGTATTTGTGTCTCTGGACATGATGGCAATTTATTTCTCACACATGCCAAAGCCTCTTGCTCTGCAGCTCCACAGCACTGTACAAACAGAAGCAGTTCCTTAGAGTTGTGATAGAGCTGGTCAGCAAAGCTCTTTAAAAGAGGGATTTTGTGAGTACTTCTGTTCACTCTCTGCTTAAGTGAGTAAACATGCTTGTTTGGTATCTGGGGTTGTTGTTGTTATTGTTGTTGTTGATTTTGGTGGTGGTGGTGGTGGGGAGCTGAAGCAGCATCTCCATAGTTTGAAGCACCTGGTGATGGAGAATGTTCTGGGGATGGGGAAGGAGGGGAGACTCCAGCTGGTGAACAGCATGAGGTAGTTATGTTTGTTTCTGTGCGTGTGTTTGTAGAACGTGTCTTTTTTCTGAGTGTGTGTGTGTGTGTGTGTGTGTGTGTTATTCTGTGTGTATGTATAGTGTCAGCTCACAGGGGTTAGAAGGGGAGTGAGGTGTCAGAAAAATCAATATGTGCATTTAAGCATGAGTAAGATTCACATCTTTATGTGTTTAAATGTGTTTTAGTCTGAGTAAGTCTATAACAATCTAAGTGTCTGTTTATCAAATGTGTGTAATGTGTGTAATGTCTGTTTGCACAAACATGTAGTCAAAGGTATGCGTGTGTGCTTGTAACACATGGCACATATATGATAGTGTGTGTGTGTGAGTGTGTGTGTGTTTGTATGTGTATGTGTGTGCGCTTGTAGAACATGGCACATATGTGATAATGTGTGTGTGTGTGTGTGTCTCTCTCTTCTGTGTGTGTGTGTGTGTGCGTGTGTGTGTGTTGTGGGGTTGTTGTTGGTGGTTGCTTTATCATCCCCTCTCATCTCGATCTCAGGTGCAGCGGCTTTTCTGTTGAGGACCCCCCACATTGGGGGTATAAATATGGCTGTCTCCTTCCCAGGGAGTTACACAATACTTTGAGGAGAAGCCAAGCCAGGATCCAGGCAGAGAGAACCCAAGAGGAGAGAAGCACTCCCTGCCTCACTCCCTCACTCACTGAGTTTAAATGCCCCTGGGCCCCTATGCGGAAAAGCCCCCTGGGGATTCAAAGCCAGCTGACACTGAAAAAAAACAAGGTGAGCCCAGCTGACTGACTGACTGACTTTGACTGACAGACACACTCAGTGACTCAATGACTCAGAGTGGCAGACAGACTTTGGAAGACAGAGGAGAGACAGTGGGAGATCCTACTCTGAAGAATGAGAAATAGATAGAGAGATAGTGAGAGAGAATAAGAGAAAGAAGGAACACCAGAGACAGAGAGAGAGAGGTAGATTAATGAAATGGAGGAAAAAATAAAAGCAGAGTAAACTGATAGACAGAGGTTGTGAAAGCAAATCAAGAGAGAGGCAGACAAAGGTATTGAGGAGAGGCACTGAGAATGCCACTATGTTTACGACATGGAGCAGCCATGGTAAGCACGAGATGATTTCTTTGTGATTTTCTTGATGCTTATTGTTGATGGCTAACAATACTGCTCTGCATGTATGGAACTTCTGAGAAACTTTTTCTAATTTATGAAATGGATGATAGCACTTGCATGGATGTATGGATGGCAACAGGTGTCATACTTTAATGGAAAACTTTACTGTAAAACTGAGTTTTAGGTCACATTCTTACTTTTCTGTCACTGTGTATTTTTTAACCCCAATAATTGTATTGATTTGTGTGGAAAGATTTGCAGTCAACAGCTCACCAGTCTTATGAATTTAACAGCAGCAGCAGCAGTGGCCAGTTCTGTCTTATTGTACATTGCCATGCACTATCTCTAATTGGCTCATTTTTAAAAACCTCTGCCATGGATTTTACATAAAGGAGTTTTGGGCACCTTTCCATTCCTACCCAATCAATATTTATAAATTGAGTTTCATGTTTGTGTTCTTTTTTTTTTGCACTTTTAAATGTCAATGCTAAACTTCTGGAACTCAGACCAGCTTTGACAGAGACAATGAGTCATGCATGAGAGTGACAGCCCCGAAGGGAGAGAGGTGTCTACTTTGCAAATATGCAGTGTCCATAAGGGAAAAAAAGCTACTAAAAAAGTAGCTGAGAGAGAGAGAGAGAGAGAGAAAGAGCGAGGAAGAGTAAGTCCGAGTCAAGGAAAAAGGAGAGCTGAGGGAGAGAGATGAGATAAAGTTTTTAGCCATGGATCGATTCCTGAATGCCTGTCTCATGCATTTTACAGAGGACTTAAATGCCACTTAAGGCATAATGCTGCCCTGTGGGTTCAGCGTCAGCTTCTCGCTTTTGAGTGGGGGATTGTCAGGGCCACTCCATGAAGCATTCCAGAGGACTTAGACTAATCTATGAGATTGTGTCGTGGGTCCAGCACTAAAATGATATTGAAATGCTTTGTGGAATTGAAGGCTTTAGATTCCATCATAGTCTTTCATCGTCTTGTGAATTGTGAAGCTGAATCTCTTCCACTTTGTTCTTTCTGCAGGACTTGAGGGCTGGCTGACGTCATGGAGTCTCGGGCGAATATCCCCAGGTACTCCATGCCAGACGAGGTGCAGCACACCTACTCAAAGTTCTCGGACTGGAAGTTCAAGTTGTTCAGAGTCAGGTCCATGGAGAAGGCACCCCTGCCCAGCGAGCCTCCTCCAGATACAGTGGTGGTTCCACCAAAGCTCCAGGGGGATGAGAATCTGGAACACCCAGGCAGCCTGATGAAGCTCTGCCTTGGGGGAAAGAGCAAGGAGAACGTGAAGGCTGCCAGCCAGCGCGTGGACCTGAAGCTGCAGGAGATTGACACTCACATGGGCTGCCTCAAGTAAGCACATTTCTCACTCCATTTTCTACCCCTTCTCTCTCTCTCTCTTTCTCTATCTCTCTCTTGTCTATTAAATATGAACTGTGTCAGTCTGTCTCAGGCCGTATCGGAGTTGACAGTCTGTGAGACACTAAAGTGGCTCGATCAATCTCTCTCTGTCTGTAGGAGTTTGTGCCGCCTCTGTGGGATGTCACTGCGCAAAGCCAAAGGGCCCGAGCACGACGTCCAGGGGGCGCTGGACGAGTCCAGCCGGCTCTCACTGCGCAGAATGGGCTGCAAGGCCCAGGGCTGGCCGGAAGTCATCCTCAAGGTCTTCAAGGTGGATGTGACGGCGGACATGGAGACGGTGCACCCGCAGGCGTTCTGCCACCGCTGTTGGATGGCTGCCATGAGGGGGGGCGGATTCTGCTCCTTCGGCCCGACCCGGGTGCCCGAGTGGCGGCCGCATACCTCCGGCTGCCCACTCTGTTTCCCTAAGAGGCCCTCGGCTTTCCAGCGCAGGGGGCGCAAGCGTGCCAAAGCCCTCCGCAGGGCTCCGGCTCTGACCAAGAGGGTGAAGCGGGAGGCCCAGGGTGCCACCACTGGCATGGGGGGCAAGAGAGTTCTGAGAGCCTTGGTGGATCAGCAGCAGCAGCAGCAGCAGCAGGGGGCTGTGAGCAGAGGCAGTAAGGTGAAGCCTGGCATGCAGAGAGCCCTGTGGGTGAAGAACATCACTTTTTGCCAGAGGGACCACCTGAGCACCAAGCTGCTGCCCGACGACCTGCCTGTCGACTTCCTCCATGCCGTCACCTGCCAGGTGTGTGACCACCTGCTGAGTGACCCGGTCCAGTCCCCCTGCAGACACCTCTTCTGCCGCAGCTGCATCGTCAAGTATAGCCGGGTGCTGGGCACCCAGTGCCCAGCCTGCGCCCTGCCATGCCCACAGCCCACTGACCTGAAGGGCCCACCCAAGGCCTTCCTGGCTGTGCTGCAGTCCCTTCCTCTTGTGTGCCCGAGGGAGGGCTGTGGGGAGAGGGTGAGGATGGACTCCTTCAGGGCCCATTGCCTGAGCCACCTCCAGCAGAGGCAACCAGAGGATGACGTGCCGGGCCCTGACCTCGACGGGGATTTGGATGGATACCTGCCGGTCAACAAGGGCGGGCGTCCACGGCAACACCTGCTCTCCCTCACCAGGCGTGCGCAGAAACACCGACTCAAGGAGCTGAAGAACCAGGTGCGCACCTTCGCTGACAAGGAGGAAGGAGGAGACATCAAGTCTGTCTGCCTGACACTGTTCCTCTTGGCTCTGAGGGCTGGAAACGAACACAAGCAAGCAGATGAGCTTGAGGCCATGATGCAAGGTAAAGCACCGCTCCACTTGTCTCAATGCTGCTTTCTTACTCTAAACCCTTCAAAGTCTCCTTCTGAGGCAGACTAACATACCTGATACTTGAGCATTTTCAACTTTGATTTGGTTTACATAATGCCAAATGTTAACACCAAACAATATTAACACTAAACATTATCCAAGGTCTGGGGGGTATACTATGAAGCCAGAGTACTGACTGATCCTCAATGGAGGGTTCTTTTAGAGATCAGTGATAGCTTCCAAAGCTACCCGGGTTAACCCACAACCTTGCTTAGTAGTCCTGGTCTGGAATACATTATGTAAGCTCTGCCATTTAAAGCTGTAGGCATAATAAGGCTTCAATTGAAAAGGGTTAATAGGACCAGAAAAAAATGTATTATGTGCTATGGTGTTGCAGGCAAAATACAGATAGAATAAAAGAAACACTTATAAAACAAATAAATCTGTGGACAGAATGCATTTCAGAGCCTGCTGAACATGTGGCTGTGCTTGGAAACACCTTTTGGCGAGGTCACACTGAGAAGTTGACACTATGTGAAATAGTATCATTCATTTTAAGTTGCAACTGAGTTTCAGCCATATTTTTTGTCTGCGGCATTCAATAATGCAGATAGACTCCACAAACATTCATTCATAATTTACTTGTGACCATTACTTTTTTATGAAGTAATTTGTGGGCTTTCATGGCATATGCTACGAAAAACTGATATTGTTGTGTGATGTGTTTGTGTTTTATTTGCGTTTGTGTGTGTGTGTATGTGTGTGTGTGTGTGTGCATGAATGCGTGTGTGTCTGTGTGTTTGGTAGTATGGAGAGATGACCATAAAATTTAAACAGTGCTGTCACCTTCTCTCTTCCTCTGTGCCACTCTGGTTCACAATAACAGCTCTTGTCAAGAGCCTGTTAGGCTGAGAACAACAGCGGCCGCTCTTGTTTCTGTAAATGACACAGGCGGCAGAATCCAGCGCCCTGGGGAATTGGGCCCAGCTGGTGTCTGTTTTCATCATCAGCCAATAGATCAGTTCTGTCAGCTTCGCCGTTTCACCCCTCATCCTGTTCTAGCAGTAATGATCATTACAAATGTAACTCTGCGAGGACACACTCTGAACCGCCGTTATCACCAGAACACTGAATAATTTACACAGATATGCATGAATTGAGACGGAACACACACACATACACACACACACACATAAAACATACAAAACATCCAGAAATGCTCACACCCAGACTTACAAAACTACAATCTCTTTCTCTCTCTCTCTCTCTCTCTCTCTCACACACACACACACACACACACACACACACACACAAACACATTCAATTGCACTTTCACACATTTTCACACACACTTTTTCACACATGCATGACAACACAAAAACACACACAAGCGTACACAGTCTAATGTCTCCCATCCCCTATGCCTTCCGTTCTCACCCAGCATGGCCTCTGTCTCTCTGTCTCTGTTCACTCCCGCAGGCAGGGGATACGGTTTGCATCCCGCTGTGTGCCTTGCCATCAGGGTCAACACCTTCCTCAGCTGCAGCCAGTACCACAAGATGTACCGCACCGTCAAAGCCACCAGTGGGCGCCAGATCTTCCAGCCGTTGCACACCCTGCGTGCCGCCGAGAAAGAGCTGCTGCCGGGCTTCCACCCCTTTGAGTGGCAACCAGCCCTGAAGGCTGTGTCCAGCAGTTGGAACGTAGGCATCCTGGATGGGCTCTCGGGCTGGGCGAGCTTGGTGGAGGACGTGCCAGCGGACACCATCGCCCGTCGCTTCCGCTACGATGTGGCTCTGGTGTCGGCACTCAAAGACCTGGAGGAGGACCTGATGGAGGGCTTAAGGGAGCACGGCCTGGATGACAGTTCGGTGACGGGCTTCAACGTCACCATCAAAGAGTCGTGCGATGGCATGGGGGACGTGAGCGAGAAGCACGGCAGTGGCCCTGCGGTGCCCGAGAAGGCCGTTCGATTCTCCTTCACCATCATGTCAGTATCAGCGCAGGTGGAGGCTGAGGATGGTGAGGGTTCCACTGCCGCCCCAGTGGTCATCTTCCACGAGATGAAACCCAACTCAGAACTCTCCTGTAAGCCGCTGTGCCTGATGTTCGTAGACGAGTCAGACCATGAGACGCTCACAGCCATCCTGGGCCCCGTGGTGGCTGAGCGTAACGCCATGATGGAGAGCCGGCTCATCCTGTCGCTGGCCGGCATGCCACGCTCTTTCCGCTTCCACTTCCGCGGCACGGGCTATGACGAGAAGATGGTGCGGGAGATGGAGGGGCTGGAGGCGTCTGGTTCCACCTATATCTGCACACTGTGTGACTCCACGCGCGCCGAGGCCTCTCACAACATGGTGTTGCATGCCATCACGCGCAGCCACCATGAGAATCTCGAACGCTACGAACTTTGGCGCACCAACCCCTTCGCCGAGTCGGCTGACGAGCTGCGTGACCGCGTCAAGGGTGTCTCTGCTAAGCCCTTCATGGAGACGCAGCCAACTCTTGACGCTCTGCACTGCGACATCGGCAATGCCACTGAGTTCTACAAGATCTTCCAGGATGAGATTGGCGAGATGCATGCACGTGGCGCCGACTCCACACCTAGCCGCGAGGAACGTCGGCGATGGCGCGCGGCCCTCGACAAACAGCTACGCAAGAAACTGAAGCTCAAACCGGTGATGCGGATGAACGGTAACTACGCAAGACGACTGATGACGGACGAGGCGGTGGAGGTCGTGTGCGAGCTGGTGCGCTCGGAGGAGCGACGGCAGGCACTACGTGAGCTCATGGCCCTCTACCTGCAGATGAAACCTGTGTGGCGCTCCACCTATCCTGCCCGCGAGTGCCCCGACCAGCTGTGCCGCTACAGCTTCAACTCACAGCGCTTCGCCGAGCTGCTCTCCACCACCTTCAAATACCGCTATGACGGCAAGATCACCAACTACCTGCACAAGACGCTTGCACACGTGCCCGAGATCGTGGAACGCGACGGCTCTATCGGTGCCTGGGCCAGCGAGGGTAATGAGTCGGGCAACAAGCTCTTCCGGCGCTTCCGGAAGATGAATGCCCGCCAGTCCAAAAGCTTTGAGCTGGAGGACGTGCTCAAGCACCACTGGCTGTACACATCCAAGTACCTGCAGAAGTTTATGGAGGCCCATAAGAACTCAGCAAAGGCCCTGCAGGCCACCATCAACCCAGAAGAGATTGTGGACAACAGCGATATGGTACTGGAGGTCCCAGACTTCTGAAATACTGAGTTTAAATGAAAAATGTAGCGATTAGGAAAGTACCGTAAGTCAGATGTTGACTTTTAGTGCCACTGTGGATTTTTATGGGTGATTTGTAAATTAGGTTCACATGATTCTTTCTGTCTTGATATTTTTTCTTATCTCATTTTCAGTAATGGTTTTTAATTTCAGACATTTGAACAATGCAATAGAATACATTTTACTTCTTTACTGTGAATGATGATGACTTTATATTCCATTGAGAGGTTTCAGACAATTTAGATAACTTCCTCTGTGTCACTATGAGGGACTTCCATGGCTCTTTCCATTTGTGTTTGTAAATGCAAAATAAATTGCTTTATGGTAAAGGTTGGATCAGAAGGGAATAGACTGCCTTTTCTCCCCTTAGCTTTTAAGAGGAGGGTTTCGACTTTTTATCTTTGGCTCCACATGAAATATGAGAGAGTTTATTGTATTGCAAGGTTATGACACATTCATGAATTTATACAAAAGGATTATTTATGGAAACCGATGGAAGTGCTGTAAGTCACTGGAAGGAAATTGTGTTAAGGGAGCCCACATTTATGATAGCTGTATTAATTTATCACTTGGGCTGAGGCGAAATGGAATCAGTGAAACTCAAATTGTCTTAGTTTTGGGAGTGCAAGGGGAAAGGATTGCTTTAGAGCTACATATCTGGCTCCTGAGGTAAAGCAATAGGCCATAGATGACTTTGAAATACCCCTATATACTGCCGCTCCCCAGCACAGTGCGGCAGAGTGGCAACAATTCTACCTCCATTTCAGCATAAAAGGACACATTGACCTCCTTCTAAATCACAGTAAGGGAAAGCTCTGGACTGTACAATTGCAATACAAAGCCTGAGGAAGCACTTAGCTTTTTGGGGAAAGGCCACTTCCTGAGTGGCACTGAAGCTGTCTCACATGTCGACACTAGAACTGGCACCATGCCAAAGCACGCTCATCAGCTCAGGCTGTCTTAGCCTAAGACCTTTACCTTGTTTTGACTTTCTGAGATATCAAATATCACAGACATTGCAGTCTACAGTGTGTACACAAAGTGTGTTTGTAGATTATCATTTATAAAATATTTTAGCTCTGTTTAAATCTTAAATGATCAAGCTGTTATCACTGGGAAGTGTCTGTGTTCTTACAGTAATTGATATATTTGGTATTATCCCTCTTGTTTTGACATTTTACTGTGTATTGTTTTTGTTGTTTATATTTTGTCGTATGATACATGACAGATGAACTTAAAAACATTGCACAAAAATCCATTTGCATGTTTAATTCAGTACCCTAACCCAGTGGACAAGTAGACAATTCACTGCAATTGTTCTGTCTGCTGTCTTTTCTCTTTAATTCATTGTCATTAATGATACAGTTGTTTTCAATGCATTTAACAATACATTGTGATCAAAATGTACAACTTTTTGTTATGTACTCACTGATGTGATCTACAATAAAGAATCAGAAACCCACACTGCTGCTTTGTCAAATGCACTGTTCTGTGTTGTGCTACATTTTGTTTTTGTTTTACATGAATTAAATATATTATTGTTTATCATTATTTAACATATTATAATCACAATTAATATAACTTAATATAAATGATTATTTGACTTAATATTTTCTTATGTTATTTAATTTTATCACAAAACATTTCATGTGCCTCAAACACATGATTACAATGTAGAATATTTGTTTAATTTATGCTTTCTTTGATAACCTGAGTTTCAGTGTATCCACGCCCTCAAGAAAAAAATCATTAATAATGAATAAGAAAATACACATGGTCCCTTTGAGCCTTGCTGTTTTAATTCACAAAATATTTTATTGAATTATAAAACACCATGCATTACAAAACAAGACATATGAAATACATCTTACATCTTTCAATACACAGACATGATGCTTTATTAAGGATTCAGAAATACATTTGAGTCCATACACATTCAGTGAAAATATACTGAGTAATATCAGAGGGTATGCATGGTAAATGCCGAAACCATCAGAGATTCTTAGGCAATCAATCAAACAGCCTTCTCAGGAAGCTCTTCTTGGCAGGGGTCATGTTGAGCCTGACAGGGGCCTTCCTGTGGAGGGACTTCATGGATGTGCGCTTGACGGGCATCTCCTGGCGTGGCGGTGTCCTCTCTTGGCGCACATGTTTGACATGATCCTGGCAGAAGTACTTGCAGTTGTTTTGTGAGAGTTGCAACAGCACAGGCTCAGGCAGCTCCATGCATTGGGCATGGACCCAGTGGCCGCCATCACCCTGGGAGCAAAAGATCATGGCGGGCCGCGTGAGCTCGGTTGAGTAAAAGGGCTCCCAGGTGTTCACGTCTACCTGGCAGTTGGCACAGCAGCTGATCCAGTAGCCTGTCTGTGACTCGTCCTCCTCATCATCCTCGTTGTAAGTGTCACCCTCGCCATCGCTGGCCAGCATTTCCAGCTCGTGAGGATCGCGACCAAAGTAGAGCTCCTCGGAGTCCTCCAGGGGTGTGGAGTCCTCCATGTCAGTGGACTCCTGGCTATAGCCCTGCATGATGTCCTCACCTCCTCCTCCTTCTTGCTCAAAGTTCACCTGGTACAGGTAGAATGCATCAGCGGGTGCTGGGTTTCCCTCTGCAGGGACGGCCAAGAGGGCACTACCTTTACCCAGACTGCCCCCAAACCACACCCGGCTGCTGCAAATCTCCCCGCTCCAGGGGGGTGCCTCCCGAGTGTCGATGCGAATCCCAGTTTCGTCCAGAACCACCGAGCAACACTGCAACTGCTTCTGCTGGTCTGCCTGGTAGCCGCCCAGGATGACATACTCATGCCCAGAGCCAAGGCGCGTCGCTATGGCACTGGTAATAGACAGACCATTGTCGAGGACCTCACAGGACAACTTGGGGCTTCCCAGCAGCAGCTCGACACGCAAGCGGAACAGACGGCAGGGTCTGGAGTCAGATGCTAAGGTGTGGCCCCCCAGCAGATAAACGCTGTCTCCCCTGCTCAGTGCTAGGTGAAAAGACTGCCCATCAGTGAACTCAGGAAGCCAATGGGCCGTGCAGCAGCCATACTCCAGGTCGATCAGGAACACCTGCGGAGGACAGTCCACCACACTGTTCCATGTCTCGGTTGTCCTCTGGCCCGGTGGCTGGTAGGAGCGGCCCCCGAACAGCACGCAGGCCCTCTTTCCGCGGCTGTGGACCACACTAGCTGTGTGGCCATAGCGTGCTCCAGGAGGCTCTCCCACCAGCTCCTTCTCTTGGCAGCATAGGGTCAACTTGCGGTTGCAACCTCGACTCTCCACACTAAGGATGTACAACGCCGCCGAGAGCTCATTGTTGGGGGTGCGGCCGCCGTGAATCACGTAGCTCTCTGGTGTACCATCACGAGACTCCAGCCGAGCCACGGCCGGGCAGCGCAAGGGGGGCAGATAGCAAGAGTTGTTGGAGAAGGTGATGGGGCGCAACTTGAACTCGCTGTTTTTTATTCGAACCCCAAAGATGCCAGTAGGGCAAGAACGCTTGGGCCAGCCTTTCTGTCCGAAAAAGATGGTGTCACCATCTAGCTGCAGCAAAGAGAAGCCAGGTTGCAGAAGGCCAGCACAGTTAACTGCTGTCAAGGGCTGAAGGGACATGGCACAGTGGAGAGCTGTTGACAAAACATTAAGAAGAAAATGGTTATGCTAATTTATTCTAATAAATTTATCATTAATAAATAAATGTGTGAATGAATGTGTAGCGTATTCATTATTCTGTGTCTAACTGACAGTATACCTAGATGAAACATCAGAACCAATGTAGCCACCGACCTTGCTCTCTAGAGGGACCCTCACTGATGCACAACAATGAAGGCCTACTTGTAGTTTTTTCTATCTTTCCTTACATTGAAACCAATGAAATATAGCCTCCTTTCCCAGAATTCACTTCGGGAAAACGTTGCCAATGGTTGCGGGAACATTGAAAGGCGAGTAAACGACAGCGAAACTTAAAACTTTATAGCTCTTTAAAAATTAATTTTTCATCAAATTTCTATGCAAACTGGAGTTTCGAAAGTGGTGCTACAACGTGCCTTTGTTTTAAGAAGAAGCGCTGGCTGTTGGTTATGTCCACAGGTACTATCATCACTTTTCTGCAACTTGTGCAGCAGCTTCCCCGTAACGTTACTTGGCTAACGTTTACCCCGACCCTGCTGTTTGCCCCGACACCAACAAGAAGTGAAGATAGGTTAGTCAGTTTCTTTAATTTTTTTAATGTACCTTTCAAGATGTTATAATGTACAGACAATAACCGCTATAAATAGGTTTACGGGAATTACCAGCTATTTTCAGTGATTGGTCGTCCTGGTAGCTATGTCAATGAAGAGCTGCAAACCTTCACCATAGACTACATTTTGAAAAAAAAAACAGTAGAGGAGTGATAAATTATTTATTTTAGTAGTAACACTATGTTAGTGCGTACGAGTCAAAACAGGGAGCCGCTGACAGGAGGCTACTATAGTCAGTCTACAGTCATCTTCAGCAGCAGTCCTGTCTGCAGTCACTAATTACCTAGACTTAGTCATGCCACAGCCTATCCCACCTCCTTACCTGCACAAAGAAAGTATCCTCACCAAAGTTGGTGCCGTTGGATAGTCTACTTGCAAGCTTGCAGAAAGAGAATGCAGTACACTTGTAACGTTGGAGTTGATACACTTGTTTGTGCAGCTTGGCTGATTCGGCTGAGGGTTTCTCATGTTGTTGAGGTTAACTGCCTGTGACTTCTGTCTGGCAGGTGTTAGAACCTCACACCCTGAACAACATCAACAACCGATTAGCCTCCAAGCATTTGGCATTACTTTACCCTTGTCTGCACAGTTGCTATTATTTCATCGGTATTTATTTCCAGGGTCATTCGGCAGTAGTTTAAATTAAACATCAGCCAACATAAAAAGCATCCTTTAGGGAAAAGACAATTACCTGCTGGAGGCAAAGAGCTAATAACCTTCAAATTAAGATGAGCCTACCTCTAATTCTTATTCTTAACTGCTGAACTGCGACTTGTTTGGCAGCTCAGTGGAGTGCCCTATGCTCATAAAAAGTGTTAACAGATAATCACTTTACTCCAGCACTAGCCAGATGTCCTAAGTGTATAATGACTCCCTGTACTACTTGTTCCATTTCACATAGGCCCTAATCATATAATGTGGAATAGGCTAATAATAATAACAATCATGACAGTAATAATATCCAGCCATCTTGGAATAACAATGACCAATTTATATGTGTGTCTTATTGGGTTGATTGCTTTGGTTATCTGGATGCAGTTTGTCTATAATTTAGCAGTATAAATCTCATTTTCAGTCCAGGTTAAAGCCCTATGCGGTCTGGTCTTGGCCGTGATGGATGTGACTAACTGCTCTCAACTCATCGTTACGAGCCTGAAAAGCACTGTCTTTAGTGGTTGTCCTATCTCTGTGTGGCTGGGGTGTATGTATGGCTGTGTGTACTGATTTTTTCCATGACCTTTTTTGTATGACACATTCACACCCCAGGTCATCCAAATGGTCATCATCAACGCCGTTACGCAGAGATATAGCCTTCAACAATGGGCTCTGCACGGCAGACGTAATGTCCCAGAGGGACTTTTGTTCAGGATGGTTACTCTTTTCCGGTGAACGTCTATTTTTGTGAATTACGGTAGACTAGATTGATATTAAGCATTAGTGTTAGTTGCATAGTACAGTTATACTAGTTTACTATCCAATGTAAGCTCTCCATGTTTCTCGCCAGTTCAGGGTTAATTTCGTAGTTAGCTCATTCTACTAACCTCATTACAATTGTTTAACATCGTAAAAGCTAATTACCGGAAACTTTCGACCATCCTGAACGAAATGCCTTCTGGGACTTCTGCCGTGCACAGAGTCCATTCAGTGTCCAACCATATCTGTGTATTGTCTTTCCACACTGACTCCACTGAACGCTCATACCCTTGTTGTCCTCGTAATGTATCCTACCTTAGGTGGTGTTGCTATCTTTAGGTTAAGGCATGAGGGTGTGATTGGAGGTGTTATGAGTCTTTGATATAATTTTATCATTAGTTGTTGCATCAGTATGGTTTTTTTTTTTTTCATTTATAGGGCTATTTGGGTGGGGAAGATTATGAACATCATGCTTTTAATGGTAGCAATGATAATGGTGATAATGATGATATATATGGTATGGCTAGTAGGCCTATGTCTCTGTATAGCCTGTTGGCCCAGGCCCCTGTTGTGTGTAGTTGTGTGTTGAGATGGGAATGTGTTAAGTTATCTGCCTGAGAGGTAAACACTGCACATCTGAGTCACAGTTGGAGTGGATAGAGTCAGCAGGTTATCAGATCGCATAGCTATTGCTTGTTTTCCATTAACCATATGTGCTCTGTGTATGTCCCTGGAGAGGCGGATAGGGAGGGAGTGAGTTAGTGGGAGAGAGAGAGAAATAAAAGGCCAACACATTTCCTTCCCTGAAATACAAACACAGACAACAGTCTCTCTCTGTCTCTCTGTATCTCACTCTCTTACTATCGCTCTCTCTCTCTCTCTCACACACACACGCACACACACACACACACACACTGACACATGCACAGACTCACAATAGCACAAACATTCACTGTAATTGACAACATAACTGTCGCGCGCGCACACACACACACACACACACAAACACACAAAGAGGCTGACTATTTTGTGGAGCAGCTGTTTGGAGCTCATTAGCATAATGTTGTGTTCGAAAAAGGCTGCTGAGCAGCTCGAACCGTGCTGCACCAGACGAACACCAGTGCTGAGAAAAACACCAGCAGTCTGCCTGCACCTGTGGAAGGAGCTGGAGTGGTGGTGGTCGTGGTGGTAATGGTTGGGGAGGTGCTACTTCTCCTGTATAGACACAGGCATGCACACACACACACACACACACACACACACACACACACACACACACACACACACACACACTGCTTCTGCCCAGCCTGTGCAGTCAAAATGTAAAACAGGATCTTGTATCATTCCAATGCACTGCAGGGCTGTTTTTATGATGCTTTTGCACAGTCTGTTCTCAGCTGTGTGCAGTGTGCCCGAGAAAAGCAAGCTGGCTTCATCCCTGTTGGCGACACAGGAGCAAAGCTAAGCCCCAACAGAATGTATTTTTTTTTTCTCCCCTCATACTTCTCTCAGTGCCGGTGCAATGTAGTTTGAGAGAGGTGTGTGTATGTCTGTGTATGTCTGTGTGTGTGTGTGTGTGTGTGTTTTTGTATTTGTGTCTGTGTGTCTGTCGGCGGTGTTGAGGTAGCTCAGGAGCTGAGCTGAAGGAGTGTATGTTTGTTCCTAGGGTGTCTGGGGTGAATGGAAAGTGCGTGCGTGTGTGTGTGTGTGTGTGTGTGTGTGTGTGTGTGTGTGTGTGCGCGCGCACGTGCATGTGTGTGTGCGTGTTTGCATGGTGATGGGGGTACAAGCACTATGCAGCAGGAGCTGTGCCAAGCAGCAGGGCCCGAGGCCATGGGGGGCCTGGCGTGAGGCGTAATTGATCGAGGCGTGTAATTAGAGCCAGGCCCAGCACCTGTCTCCATGCCGCTTTTTAATGCAGCAGCAGCAGCAGCGGCGGCAACAGCAGAGCCGCTACCTGATGACGCCCCCGAGGACTCCGGTGACGGATGGGGCCTGTGACGGCGCTGATGTGCTGACGAGGGCCTTGGCTGTACAACTCCACCCCCACTCCCACTCCCACTCCCACTCCCCCTTCCCCTTCCCCTTTTCTTTTACACACACACACAAGCTTACACACACCCGTTCATTGCTCCTAAATGTCAGGGAGCTGCCATACATTGTGGACAGTCACCATAATTGCGCTGGACTCTCTTGCAAGCATAACTTCAGCCCTAATTCACATCTAATGTGGCCGTGATGTAGAGTGTTATGAAAGGGGACCCGTCTGCTTATCATCCTCAGTCATTTTTCATCTTAACTGACCATCACTCACTCTCTCTCCCTCCCCCTTTCTCTCTTTCTCTCTCCCTCCATCTCTGTCTCTCTCTCTCTCTCTATCGCTTTGCCTCTCTCTAGTCAGGATTCCTGGCCACACTACTCATCGGTGTCATCAATCTTGTTTGAGTTGCCAGCCCTCTATTCCCTCCACCGTCAGTCTCTCCAGCAACCTCTTTCTACCCTCAGGTCACGCCTTCAGCAGAAAGAAGGATGCAAGGAACGGCGTCCCCCTCAGGTGGTGGTGAGCAGCACGAGCAGGCTGTGGTCTCTGCACTGGATCTCATCTGCAGCTCATCAGAGCAGACCTACTCTCAGTTCCTGGCCTCCTTCACACAGCTAAGCCCAGGTTAGTCTCCTGCAGAGCGCACCAGGCCACCAACATCAACTCCAAGTAGAAACCTCTTATTCAAGGTGCCCAATGGCTTCATTGACCCACATATTCTAAATGATCTCAGCTAGGTTTGCCATTATCCTATCATAAAAGTAAAATAAAGTTGACTGGTATTTATCAGATGCCTCTATCCAAAGCCACATGGACTCACATTGTTAGATTGAGGAATTATACCCTGGGTCGTCTTATTGTCAGTCAAGCGATGTCATGTGATTGAAATATCACCTAGATCAAGCGCCTCTCCCAGGCGCTGGTGAGCAGCACGAGGAGTCAGTGGTCTCTGCGCTGGATCTCACCTGCAGCTCGTCAGAGCAGACCTACTCTCAGTTCCTGACCTCCTCCACACAGCTAAACCCAGGTCAGTCTCCTGCTTAGCACATCAGCCTGTATACCACCTGGCAATGCATGGTGCCAAGGCCACCACAGTTGTGGGTTCAGAGGGCAATTTAAAACACATGTTTTAGTGACAAACCTGGATTAGTTACCTCCAAGTGGAAACCTCTTTATTGGCTTTATTCTTCCAGTAGAACGCTGCAAAATGGTTAGAGAGTTACAGTACCTATTCTAAATAACCTCAGCCAGGTTTGTAATCATCCTATTAAAAAAGTAAAGTACTGGTAACTTTGACTGGTATTTAGCAGAAGCTGTTAAAAGTGACATGGACCTGCACCATGGGTTTGGAAACTGAACCCCGGTTCACCTGATTGTCCATCAAGTTACGTTATGTACTTCATCATCTAGATCAAAGGGACCACCACACTGGCACAATGTACACCTCATCTGTGTTGATAGTAACTATGAATTTCAGCATCTGCTAAAAAAGGACGAATATAAAAGACAAAAACTACAAATAGAAATAAATGTCATTGTGACTACGAGTGCTTTTAGTCAGCTACTCTGGTCACTAGTCTTCGTAGTGATGTTCCTACAGAAACCCAGAGGTCTCAACAGCCAAAGGACACATGCAGAGATGACTGGCAAGGTGGTGGGGGTGGGGACAGGGAGACCAATCGGAGAGGACAACAGGATCCATCTGACCTGCGTAAGGTCAGTGGCTCTTAGATCTTCCTCCCGCTCGTCCTCGAGGGCCTTAGAGAGACTGACTCATGCCTAGAGGCGCAGTTGTCTTTGTCCGTCAGTCAACCTTAAATGCCAGCCTCTATCCTTAGCTGTCCTGATGGTTAATTTTAGCCTCTCCTGTCGTACTGCGTGGTATGGCTCTTCAGAGAAAGATGCAGAAGGTGAACAAAAAGCCCTTTACACCTGAGCGTATAGAACTGAAGGCTTGGTATATTTCAGCTCTAAATGTTCTTTATATAGTGTGGGTGTGAGCCAGGAGACAACAGGGCTGGCTTTTGTTATGGACAGTAAATGCATTACTCTTCCTCCTCTTTCTTTTTTGCTCATGCCTGGAAGCTTCCCTTCTTTCGACAGACCCATAGAACTGCGGAAACAGCACTGAATACTTTCTGTTAGTCAGAGCAGGAGAACAGAACAGTCTGTGCAGAGGAGCCTCTCTCTCTCTCTTCCCTCTCACCCTCTTCTCGCCCCCTCTCCTGTCCTCTCCTCTCTTCTCCTCTCCTCTCCTCCTCTCCTCCTCTCTACCCTCTTTAAAGCACATCAGTTTGACTCCAATGTGTTTTTTTTCCCCTCTCCTTCTTTTCTCTTCATTCTGCCTATGCATGTTCTGAGAGGTCTTTAAAAAGCTGCCTTTGAGCTGCCGTTCTTATGTGCGTGTGGAGTTTTGCATGTTTTGCGAGCGCCACGCCAGCTCTTCTCAGCTCGCCTCCGTTGCTCAGCCAAGTATTGATTTCCGTGCAATTTTGATTAGCAGGCCCCGCGGCTGTCGATACTGTACATCAGCTAAGTGTGCAGTGGAGCTGATGTTGTCAGATAACGTCTCATATTTACCTTTTAGTCCATAGCAGGGAAGAACTGGGAAAAAAAGAAAAGAAAGAAAGAAAGAAAAAAATTACGCAATTTAGTGTAGTTGGCGCCTTGGCTGTTAGAGCCTGTTAGAGCCAGAAATGTGGCTGTCTCTGCAAGGCTGATATGAGGTAATGGACCAGATCTGCAGGCAGATAGTTCTTCCATGTATAATAGAAAGGCTTTTGTGCCAAACAAAAACAGCAGGCCATCAATCAGATTAGTCGAACACTAGCAGGGTTAAATTTTGAGCATTGTCAGGGTTGCAGGGGCACTGTGGTAGGATGCCAGGTGGTTTGATTGCCTCTGGGAAAGGCTGGCCAACAAGGCTCACATTCACATCCACAACCCTCATTTAAAGATGGGCTTTGTTTGTACATTGCATTGTTGTGTGTAAATGCAGTGTATCCGTTCTAAAACTCTGCTTACGTATGTAACATGTACAGACTGCTCACATATGGCAGAAGAGGAGTTTGTACTAAAATGCATGGCTAATGATTTCTTTCCTTGTCACTGCAGCTGAGTTACAGCATGGATGAAGCAGCCTTGAGGGTAAAGGACAAGGAAGGTGACTTACAAGGTACTGTCCTCTCTCTCTCTCTCTCTCTCTCTCTCTCTTTCTCTCTGTCTCTCTGTCACCTCAATTGCATCTATCCATCCTCACTCTCCAAATAAGGCCGTTTATGCAGTGTTATGTCAGACAAAGGCTCATGTTAGGTCACACATCATTTCCAGTAATTCAGAAGAATACAACTTTATAGAGCTTACACAAATCTCTGCTTGTTTTTAGAGGCAGAGAGGAACCGGTTTCTGTAGAGAATTAATCGGCAAAGCAGCCCGCCCACACCCCCCCGCAACGGCCTGCCGTAAAATATTTAAATGCCTAGATAAAGCAAAGTTTTAATAAATATTCTCTTCACGGGCGTACGTAAAGCATTTAAGGAGTTCACCTTACATTTAATAGGGTTTAGTGAATACCATGTGCCTGCCATTTGTGTAATTAGGACTGTCATTCCACTTGATTTAAATATATTACCATTCATTAAGCGGATTCGATGAATGCAAATTGCTGCTGTGGCTGCCCCCTCATCAGAGACGCGGGCACTAGCTGCTGCTGCTGCTGTTTGCAGTAAGGAACTCCATTTTAAGGGCGATGGGGGTTAACCAGTTTAACGATCGATCATCAGCTTACCCATTATACAGATGGTTTTAATAACACAACCGTTAGCCATGTCTTTTTTTTGCGTAAAATTAGGAAGGGATGAATCCATCCATGTATGTATGTGCATTCACATCTTGTAAGTGTGGTCGTTTTTGTGTGCGTCTGTTTATGTGTGTGTGTGTGTGTGCGCAGGTCAGTGAGCACAGGTGAAGGAGAGAGAGTCAGGCAGGTGTGTGTGTGTGTGTGTGTGTGGAATTGCGGTGGCTTTGCAACGGCTGATTTGTGCCAAGCGATGTGAAAAAAAAAAAAAAAAGAAAAAGAAAAAAACCCCAGCCCCTTTGATGCTGCCTCCCGGGTGTCAGTCAAAGCTGCTGACTAACAGAGGCTGGGGCCCTGAACTTCACCTGCATTAGCATGGCTAATTTTTCCTCTTATCTGCAGAGGTGTCAAGAGAGAGGAAAGGCAAAGGAGCTGTGGAAAGAACACCACATCCATCCAGCTCTTTCCATTCATCCATCCATCTTCCCCTCTCTCCATCCTTTTGGCCATATATCTAACCAACAGCACATATTCATATTCCTTCTCTTCATCCATTTGTCCTTTCATCACTATCCATCACTCTCTCCATCAATCTGTCTGTTCATCCATTATCCTATCTATGTATCTATCTGTCTATCTATTTATATGGGGTGTGTTTCTCAAAATCATAGTTGCTAACTAATTTAGCAACTTTGTTGATTGCAATGTAATTGCCCATTGCCAACCAAGTTCCGAACTAGTTTTGTGAAACGCAACCCTGAATGACAAAGATTACCCGCTAAGTTAATGTTTCTCTATCTCTAAAATGGTTTGTGCAGAACTATTTTCCGGCACAAACAAAATTTTCAACAACGTGCAAAATGTCACGCAGGTGCTTGAAGTCATCCTGTAAATAAATAATGACATTACTTATTTACGATTCATTGCGTCCCGAGACATGTCATTTTTATAGGTATTTGTCTCTGCTTATTCGCACTGTGGTCTTCCTCGTCTTCCACATGAACCACCAAGCGCTGGAGTAAAAAATGTTTTGTCCAGATAATTGAATTTGTATTTTTTGTGCTGGTGGGATGAACTCGTGCAAAATGTGTTAAACAAATTAGAACCCACAGTGTTTTGTTATTGTTTTAGGAGCAGCCAACCCAGACACCCCAAACCCCACCCCCCCACACCGCGATTATTTATTTATGTATGTATGTATGTATTTATTTATGTATGTATTTATTTATTTATAAGAGCGAGGGCATTGTAAATATACACATTTTTTCACTGTGTTCTCAGAGGATGGAAGACCATCGAATTAATATGCTGAATGTTACAAATCACCTAGCATTGGTTATCTATCTATCTGTCTGTCTGTGTATCTGTCTGTCTATCTATCTATCTATCTATCTATCTATCTATCTATCTATCTATCTATCTGCTTGTCTGTCTGTCTGTCTGTCTGTCTGTCTATCAATCTATCTATCTATCTATCTATCTATCTATCTATCTATCTATCTATCTATCTATCTGTCTTTCTGTCTATCTGCCTATCTATGCATGCTTCCCTTTTAGTTTGCTGTCAGGTATGTTCTCAGTGCACCTTGAAGCAAGGCTTTCATGTGTGTTCCTGTGTGCATTTGTAACTTGAGCCTCTGTGTTTGTGTGCTGGTGGAGTTGGAAGGTTGGGCGTGTTCGCTGTTGTGGAGGTCGCCGGGGGGTCGTGAGCGGCTGCTCTCCCACTCCTTGTGCACTTGCCCGGGCCTAATACGTCGTGATTAGGACAGGCGTGTCGGCAGCGCCCAGGGAAGGTGCGGGGTGACCTCCGCGCTCATTAGCATGCGTAGTGGTGCCTGGCCCGCTTCACTCTGCCCTGCTCTTGGTTCTGCCCGGACCCAGCACTAATGACCTTGTGTGTGTGTGTTTGTGAGAGAGAGAGAGAGAGAGATGTATATATAGAGAGATAGAGAGAGAGACATGGTACCCTCTGCCACTGCTGCTGCCATCTCCAAAGTGGGATTTCTGGGATCCGCCAAGGGGGCATGCTTGCTCATGATGGATCAGCATATCGCTCTCTCCCTCTGTATGTCCTTTTCTCTCTTTCTGTCCATCTCACACTTTCTATCTGTCTCTTTCTCTCCCAGAGCTACCCTTAACCCCCCCCCCCCCCCTTCCCCAGACACTGGGTATCTCCCAAGAACTCAGAGTATGACTTTCACTGCCAGAGTAATTAGCTGTTTAATTAAGATCAGCATCATCCCCTTTTGCTGCCAAGAAACCTTGCTGAGTGTGTGTGGAGGTGGCAGTGAGCAAGTAAGCAGAAAGGTGGATAGATTCTGTGGGTAGGGGTGTGTGTGTGTGTGTGTGTGTGTGTGTGTGTGTGTGTGTGTGTGTGTGTGTGTGTGTGTGCGTGTTTGCGTGTTTGCGCGCTGGTTTTACCACACTCTTGCCATGTCATTTACTCTGACGTTCCTGTTCAGCCCCCCACTTCTGTCCTTAGGCTTTAGAAGGCCTTTTAACTCCTCGGCTCTGTATATGTGTGTGTATGTGTGTGTGTGTGTGTTTGTGCATGTGTGACAGGAGCCCTGTCATGCCGAGGTGCCGCTAGCCACCTCCTGATGCTGTGAAGAAGAAATCCTACACCTCCCAGGAGCACCCTTGCCCTCATCCCAGCCCCCACCGCCTAAGCCAACACACTTGTGACCTGACAGGCGCTGTCATAGCTCCAGTTCTGTTTGGCTCCTGGCACTTTAAGGCACATCTGTTCAGTTTGTTGATGTTTCCTCAAGGCCGTGAGTTAGTTTGACAGAGAGGGTGAAGCCTGGCGCTAATGGTTATGACTGGATTCATTTTCACAACGATCAATCTCATCTGGCCTGCAATGACTGCCTCCTCTGTGCGGTGCAAGTTTTTGGACTAGCATAAATGGATGCCTTGATGTACTTGAAGTTTTCCTGACAATAATCGTTGTAAATAAACAGAGTGAAAAGATGAAGGTTCAGGTTTTTAGGTGTTCCTGAGATGTGAGAATTGGATCTACTTTTGTTGATTTCTGTTGTTGGGGGAGTTTCAAATCAAATCAGCGAAGTCATGAATCAGCCAAAGGGTCAAAGCATGGTCCCAGTGAAGATGTGTTAGTCAGATATCCAGTTAAATTTTAGCCAAGTACTTTTTGTTTTTAATATAGTGTTTTTGTATTGTATCATCACATTGGATAGGCGTCCGCCAAGAACCTATAAACATGCGTCTGTTGCTGATTGGTGACTGTAGAGCTCCTACCTCAGTCATGCATGAACCCTGTCTGGTCAATGTCCTGTCAGCTATTCCCATGCATGTTATAGGCGATAGTCTGGAGTATTTACAATCATAACCGTGTTGTTTGAGGTCACTGAGTGCTCTCGGCAGGAAAAAGAATGAGAAAATTTGGTGCAACAAACATCAAATAGCGAATAAGCAGCTCACAGTGGAGCCAGGAACTCACTTACTTCCTCACTTTTATTTTCTTGCCCTGATTCAGTTAGTGTTAGGAGTCAGTTTGCTTTTGTTCTATGTTGCTTTCCTATAGCACTTGACAGAGCACTCGGTTGCACCTCAAACAGCAGAGCTGTGGGTTGGAAGTACTCTGGTCTGTTGCTTTAACCTCACTGGACAGGCAGTTGGCTTCCAGTCCTTCCCACAGTAACTTAGTTCTTTTGACACTAGATCAATTCTGCTTCAGTGAATATGCAAGGTGAAATATGAGGCATGATGTTCCTGGTGCTCCTCTGGTAGTATCTGATAGAGCAAGGTGCAAATAACTCCAAGATCATGGATTCAATCCCCAGGGCACATGCATAAACAACTGTATATGTATGCAAATGTATATGTGTGTTTTATGTAAGTGTGTACACTCCTTAAGAGACACATTCAGACAGTGACTCATGCATCACCCACTGTTTATTTTCCTCAAAAGCTTAGATGAGTTTAAATTTGTTGTGTGGAGTTTGGAGTCGCCTGTGGCTATTTTGCCTGTAATTGCAACAAGTCGCAAGATTTCATCATTCATGGTCTCTGCTGGTGTCACCGCCAGTCTCATAATGTCTGAATGATGCTGCAGTGCTTGTTCTGCGGGGGTTCAGGCACTGGGCTGTGTGAAATGCTTTGACAGTTTCAATAGTTTTGGCCCTACATGAATACAACTGATTTGTAGTTGTTTGATAAAAGTTAAAGGAAATCGTGCAAAAGATGTGAAAACATTGAAACATTGGTAGATGTTTTGTGAAATGAAATGGGTTTTTGAAATGTTTGCTTCCTTTTGCTGTGAGGTCCAGTCCAGTATTTAGTATGTATATCGTAAATCGTAACACAGCCCCCGCCCCCCCCCAGGGTACTGTCTGGTTCCAGGAGAGGTGGAGGAGGACGAGTGCCTGTCTGCACATGCCTCTCTCATCGTCCGTTCCACCCAGCTGGAGATGTCGTCTGCAGTGAAGCCAAAGCACTCGACCAGCTTGCGATCGGGAGAACGAGGGACACAGTCTACCGGCGAATCATCGGAAGTGCACACGATGCACTTCACAGGCTCGGCTCTGGGAGAACACACTACACATCCTGCCAGCAGTGATATGGAAATGCATACAGTCACTTCATTTGAGCAGGTGTGGACACGTACCGGGTCAAGCAGTTGTAACACAATGGTGTAATTACCAAGAAACACATGTAAGCTACAAGAGGTTGAACAGTGTACAGTATGTACAGCCATCTTGTAGTATAATAGCATCTGTTTTAGAAACAGCAAGGCGTTTTGACTAAAATCAACACACTAACTCCCTAGAAGGCACAGAGACACCAACGACAGAACAGTTTTAAAGCTTGTAAAAGCCTAGAATTTTAATGAGTGTCTTTTGGTGTGCTTTTCAAAGACATAAAAGCAGTGTGTGTATATCCATGTGTTTACATGCTCTAACAGACGGTCTCTCCTGCAGGTGGACAGGGAAGAAGTGCAGCCCTTTCACCTCGATAAGGACTTTGATTATGACCATGTCAAGCTGACCCACAAGTACCCAACACATTCACGGAACCCCAAAGCCAGCTGATGTCTGTGTTCGTGTGCGTTTGTGTGTGTTTGCGTCTGCGTATTTGAGTATGTCTAGGATACGGTGTGGATTTATTTGAATTGGCCAGAAATGAAAGAGCAAGACTGGCAAGCTCAAGTGGACCTTGGGCTTTATTAAACAGATTGTTTCTACTGAAAATGAAATGCTTTGTCTTTGTCTTTTCCCACTGTCTTTTTTATTAGTTCGCTACAAAGCCTGGCCAGCCCTTAAGTGGTCGAGGCCCCACTGGCATATTTTCAGTGTGTGTTTTTTACCGTCTCAGATCTCGCTCAAATCTGGTGCGGGCGGGCGGTTGACAGTTGGCGATCGGGCGTCGATTGGCACTAATGACCCGAGTTGCCTCGTGCTGTCCTCTGATCACACTGTTTCTAGGGATCGGGAGAGGCGGTGACTAGTGGGGAATCAAACGAGTGCAGAAGTCACACTGGCGTGGCTATGCTGCCCCCGGGTCCTCGACAGCGGGAGGCCGAGTGTGATGCTTCAGAGCCCCCTGCGTGCCACATTCCTGCCGCGCAATCTCTCGGGGAAGTCATTAATTTTGTGTCATTGCAAGCGCCTTCTTTGGCAGTGCTTTATTCGCCTGGAACAAAAGAGACTTGCTAAAATAGGGCAAACTGTTACAGAGGGCTTCCTCTGTGTGTGTGTGTGTGTGTGTGTGTGTGTGTGTGTGTATGTGTACGTGTGTGTATGTGCGTGTGTGTGTATGCTTGTGCGTGTGCTGTACTGCATGCTTCATTCGCGCTTAAAACGTCGTTTTTGTCAGTTGTTTCTGAAGGATTTGACATTTGAAATGTTTCCCTTGTGTCCTAACCAGTGTAGACACAGTGAGACTGAACATGAATGTCTGTGTGTGAGGTCCCCGCTCTCTGCCCCAGTTTGAAAAGAGCATCTGCCAAGCTCAGGTGGGAATCAACCAGGTGCGTGCGTGCGTGTGTGTGTGTGTGTGTGTGTGTGAGTGAGTGAGTGTGTGTGAACA
This sequence comes from Tenualosa ilisha, assembly GCA_015244755.2. NCBI lineage: Eukaryota > Metazoa > Chordata > Actinopteri > Clupeiformes > Clupeidae > Tenualosa > Tenualosa ilisha. Next base: position 2,408,511 of record PYXC01001624.1, on the reverse strand, counting down.
TGAAAAAGGTAAATGCATGGCATACAGATTCTTTTATAAGAAGCACTCACACACACACACTAACCCACACATTTTGTGCATTTGTGAGTTTTTGGGGGATAATTGCATACCTCTGTGAGAGTGTGTGTGTGTGTGTGTGTGTGTGTCTGTGTCTGAAAGTGTGTTTTAGGTAAGTTGAGTTTTCTGGGAAGTGAAATTTCTGGTCAGCGAAGCCTGTTGATGTGTGTATTTCCTGAAGCGAGGGCAAGATGGTGGACGTTAAGTGGCTCCTCCATCTGAAGTCTGTGCCTGTCACCCCCCATTTAATTGGTAGGTGGGCAGCGAAGAGCTGGCAGAAAAAAAGGACAAGACCTTTTCAGTGCCAACTGAGACTTGTCAGTGCTTTTCAAGGAAGGTAAAGAGGAAAAAATAATGGGAAGCAGGGTGGCAAAGTGCTGCGATTGTTCTCCAGATGGACTGATCTGAATCTTTTTTAGCTTCCATCTTTTTTTTTTTCTTGTTTTGGATTGTACAATTTTCCCACATTCAGAAGAGCCACTGGTTGGACCGCTGATCTAGCCCTCCATTCTGAAAGCACAGATCCCTAAAGCCTCTCTTTTGAAAGAGTACTTCAGAGTGAGAATGTTCAAAAACCCCAATGGGTTCAGCAGATTTGACTCTGTCTTGCCTCTGTCTTAGACTTTCCAAGTATATGGACAGGGAAGCCTTTGTTGGATGCTTTGTTCAATCTAGAACACCTTTTTAGCGGTTTCTGCTTACAGTTTTTTGTCTCTGTATGTGTGTGCCAGTGTATGCAAACATATGAGCAGATGTATATGTATGTGTATGTGTGTATATGAGAGAGTGTGTGTATGTGTCTGAGGCAGTTGTGGGGGTGTTGGGGGTACCCCTCCTCCCTTATCTAAGTCCCCCTACCTCCCCCAGGTGGGGTTCCCAGGGTAACTGTTGCTCAGCTGTTTTGGGGTTAGACCACGACTCTGCAGCTCCTGAGGAGCTCGATGGGGACAGGAAGATAAGGAGGGCAACCCCGCCCCTCCCACGCATTGCGCCGCACCGCACCACACCACACTGCCAGGTGCTGTTTGTTTTGTTTTGTTTGTAGGACGCTAACAGTTAGCCCCGTTGGCAGGTGAGCCAGGCGGTCAGGCGGCGTGAAGCAGAACCTCTGTGCTCTGCCTTGCTAAAACTGACGCTTGCAGAGCACACTGCAGTAGCCGCACAACGCTAGTGCAGCCTAGCGTCCCTGCTGATGGGGGCCCTTTTAAAGGTATAGTCCTTCATGATGATTCAATTCAATATTCAGAGGGTTTTTTTCCCTCTCCACTTAGCAGTCTGTTCTTTGTTCATACAGTAGTTTTATATGGAAACACTTGGAACACTTTCCGAAAATGCCTACTACCTGCTTACTACGTTCTACTGGTATACCGATCTCTGCAGAAAGCAGTGTGTGGTATGCAGTACATGAAAAATAGTGCAGGAGTCGTGTATGGGCCTCAATAAATGCACCTGCAGTCCATTAATTAATGAGGTACTGGTCATGTGATTAGTAGGCGTCTTCTGCTGCTTGTACCATGCTGCATACTGGGGAGTAGTGTATGGGGCTCAGTAAACTCTGAGCCAGTCAGGTAGAGCACCTGCTGTTAACTAATTAATGATGTACTGGCCTTGTCATTGGATAGTTTGCAGTGTGTACTGGAGCACGTGCAGTATGTAGCACAGCATGCCATTTCAGAAACAGCAACCGTTCCAGGCAATCAGCAGCATTAAGAGAACATTCACATGTGGCTGTTGGGCACAACCTTTATTGTAATTTTTTCAAGGAATGTTCCTTTAATGTGCATGGGGAGAGGCAAAAAAAGGCTCACTTGATCAGTTGTCTTCGCCTCTCTATAAGGCTGTCACAAGTTCATCTAGGTGTTTATATACTGGGGATGAGGAGAAAAGCAAATCAATAATTACTGTGTGTAATAACCTTGATGAATATGATGTAACCACTCATAGGATACTACATAATAACATTCATTCATTGTGAATGCCATGGTTATGCTATAGGTGTATTCTGTACCTGTAGGGGGCACTGTTGCTTTGTTCCTGCATCTGTCCACCAGTCCCTCAGCTCTGTTATATCTATGTGGAGGAGAGAGTGGACAAGAGATCCTCTCACAGCATGCTCTTGAGCATCGCAGAAAATACACGCACAGACACACACACATACAGAGAGAGAGAAGTGCAAACAACTAGACCACCAAAACGTAGGGATTACTCAGAAACAGCATGAAATACAGACAGAAAGTGTGTGTACTACTTGATGTTGCACACTGCAGAACACAAGTGTTTTGAGTGGATGTATGTGCAGGGGGTTGAGAGCATTGTGTGCGGTGTGGGAATAGCTGAGGGAAGAGTGGAAAACACTTGTAACTGAAGGGGTTTGTGTGTTACACAGATGTCAAATAAACCCCTACTTTATAGTCATACAAACTGCGGTGTGTACATAAGGATTTCATATGTCTGGCAAGCTAGTCTTCCAGAAGCAATCCTTTATTGCATTTTGAATCCCTCCTGAGCTCTGATATAAGTCAGGGATGAATACGTAGGATTTTGCTGAGATAATGTGTGACTGCTCTGTTCTGCTTAGTATACCTGTGACGTTTTACGCTGCTCAGGCCTTGTGGTCTGCGTGTATGTGTGTCTGTGTGTGTGTGTGTGTCTGTGTGTGTACACTTAAGCCATGCAATGTATGGTTGCTGTGCTTTCTTTGTATTCATTTCTTGCCTGTAGTTTTGCACATGCTTTGTAATGTACGATAGGCCATTATATTGTCGACGCTCCTGTACCTTGCAGTAACTAAGTACAGTCTATCTCGTGTAGGTCCGTCACTTTGAGCATTATGTCCCTCTTATCTATGGAGACCTTCACTGAAAGCACCCATCTGGAAATGTGCCCAGAATGCTAGTTTACTTTCTATGGCAACTTACACTGAACCTGCTGCTCCTTTCAGGGGAAAAAAAAAATTGCAGTCATTTTCAAGCAGTCAGCCAAAGACATGTTGTTCCTTATAATTCGTTTGCTCTGGTCCCCTCATCAGTGCAGAAGAGAGGAGAAAAGGGAGCGGTAACAAAACTAGGGGAGAAAAATCTCTGGACCTACAGAGACACTAGTAGGTTAAGCTGAGCTGGAAGGCATTGTACGGTCAAAGATGGTGAGCTTTCAACAGAGATTTTTAGAAGTTATATACATTTTTATACCTATAAATACACTTTCTGACTGCTGACTTCATTAACAGGTGTTGTGTGTTACTAAAGACAAGTGTCAAACTGAGACTCAAAACACCACACCTGACATGGCACCTTTCTCTAACACCTGAGATGGAGGCTGTGTGGATACTGCCAGGACCACTGTTTGTTAATGGACAAGAGTGACTACTGCACTCGAATGGCTTAAAAGCCCTGTGAATGAATGTCAGCGTGCAATGAAAGCCATCTCAGAAGGGCTGCTGAAGTTGATGGATTCAAGGTTAAGCCACCTTCAGAGGCATTAGTTGCAAACAATGCCACATTTATCAAGACAACGCTGGAATGGCTGAACATTTCTCCTCCCCCTTTTTCATTTTTCCTCTTTCTTGGCTTCAAAAAAAGTGCATTATTCCACTAATGACCCTTTAGTCTCAGTCCTTGATGAATTCCACCTGGAGGGCGGATTAGCAAGGGCGGTGGGAGGCTGGCATGAGTGGGTGGGTGGCGTACGGAGTGGTGGATTTATGCACGAGTCTGCAGGACTTGTTAAGGAGGCGCATAACAGCCGTTAGCGGGAACGCGGCCGTCATTTGATCGTTTCTGCTGCCTTTTCCGTCTGCATTAACATCCCCTCTGTCCGGCCGCTAAGGTTGCACTGATTTACAGGGCTCCCGGAATGATCTGGTAATAAAAGAGTATGATAATAAAGCATCATGCCGCAGAGATGAAGAGAGGGAGAGATCATGAGGAGGGTAGAATAAATGCGAGAACGAGAGAGAGAGAGAGAAAGAGAGAGGGCGGAGGGAGGGAGGAGAACAGGGCCGAGCATCTCTAAAGCACTGTTTATGTAAATTCCTTCTCATCTTCCCTCAGGGCCCTGCAGTCACCTTGCCAAAGCCCAGAGAGGCAGCGCCTCGCCCAGCCAGTCCCCGTGGCAGCGCTCCCTGCTTTGCATGAGAGAGGATTTACGGCTGGATCAGCCGGCTTCAGGCAGGGGACGAGACGAGAGGGATGGGGTTGGGATGGTGGAACTGGGGGTGGGAGGGGGTCATGGGGGTGTGAGGACCCCAACCTGCTGCGCAGGCCAGCTCTGCCAGGAGAGGGTCCAATCTGGCCTCTCCTGCCTGCACTTCAACCGCCCCCTAATCTTTTAGGCCTGAGTGTTGACACGGAGCGGTGATGACAGATGGGCGTGTGAATGTGTGTGTGTGTGTGTGCGAATGTGTTTCTGTTGGAGGCATGTGATGTGATACTTGCAGTGCGGCTGTATGCATATGCATGACAGAAAGTGTCAGAGAGTGTCCTCTAAATTGAGATGCCACGTTGATACATCAGCAAGGAGATAACGCTCGAAGAGTGGAGTGGGCCACGGACTTGTTCAGTTTACACAATCTTTTTGTTATTACAGCATCAAAGCCACTGAGCTCAGGTCAGGTAATGTAATACAGGATCAGGGAGTCAGACTTGTTTGACATAAGAGTACGTCGAGAACCCAATTACCCTTGGCGTTATTACGCAATCATCATTGGTACTGTGACCACAGGGGCCTTTGGCACCATGTGCCAGATTTGCCTTGTAAAAAAAAGGGCCCTGAAGTAAAATGATTGAGCACGACATTTAATGAAGTCTGGCTTTAGCAGAATGCCTTGGACCCTTTATATCAAAGTCGAGTCATAGCAAGCAAGAAATGTACAACCGTTGTTAAATATCTCACAACATTGTTTACATTCAAATCAGGAGCTGGAGGCCCTTCGCTGTTCAACACGCTGTGCTCGAGGTTGATTTAAGCCCGCAGGTTCTCAGACTAAGCGTGGGGATCAAGCTGAGAAAGCCTGTGTCTGCATCTGAAGCAGAGGCTGTCTGTGTGTTCGTGAGAGACAGCGTGTGTGTCTGTAAGAGAGGGGGCGGAACGTATGTGTGTGTGTGTGTGTGTGTGTGTGTATGTGTGTAAAGGAGGCGCATGCATATACAGTAAGAGGCATACTCCACCGTTGGCACTTCGGTGAGGTCTGAGGCCATGCCACGCGTTTTTGGGGCTGTTTGGCTCGCCAGGCCTTGGCTTGTCACAGAAAATCAAGGGTGGTAGAGAGAGCCTGCTTTGCCCCTAAGCAATCAACACATTAAAAAAAAAACACTCCCTGCCTCCTTCTTCCTTTTCTTCTTCCCTCCCCTCTGATTTTTTCTCTGAGTGGATGTTTGAGAACACAAACAAGATGAATGCAATGCCTTGGCAACTGCTCCTTTAATAAGGTTCCCCTGAGATGCACCCCTGTGTCTTTAACCACAGAGCTGTTTGTTTGTGAGTGTGTGTGTTTGTTTGTCTCTCTCTCTGTGTGTGTGTGTGTGTGTGTGTGTGTGTGTGTGTGTGTTTGTGCAGACAGAGAGAGAGAGACACACACACACACACACACACACACACACACACACGGGCGTACGACACACTGAGAACGCGTGTGGGAATGCCACACAATTCTTGCATGGCCCACGTCCAGCGAGAGACACGTTGTGCTTGTTGCCACCTTGTTTTTACCTTGAGGCTCTGCATCTGATGAATAAGCTATTCATTGCTTGGTCCACCAGAGACCACAACAAAACCTAAACTAGCCAGAGAAGCAAGTACTGTAGAATCTCTGCAGGCTCTTCACAATCACAGGTGTATGCTCACACTCAGTGGATGGAGGCTCCGGTGTGGAGGAAGGGGGTGTGTTCTAGAGGCAAGGAGGTGACCCCTGGAGGACAGACTGGAAGAAGTTATTTTGTAGACAAGTATTTATGAAGGTTTGTGGTGGTGCAGCATCTTAATGATACATAATATCAACCAGGAAGGAACCTCCCTGGCTTTGTATGTGTGCGTGTGTGTGCGCGTACATTTGTTGGTGTTGCATGCAGGAAATTAGATGGGGAGCATTTTCATTTCCCCTCGCCAGTTTCTCCTCTCCAACCGTAAATGAGTGCTCCCGCTTTGCCCTTCTTCTGTTCGGTACGCGGAACCCATCTACTGTAATCTGCTGTAATCGCGGGGACATCGGAGCAGTAATTACAGATGCAATCTCTATGCATCTGCGCTGTTATGTCTGTGTGTGTGTGTGTGTGTGTGTGTGTGTGTGGTGTGTGTGTGTGTGTGTGTGTGTGTGTGTGCGCGTGTGTTGTTCCCGAGTGGAGAGCATAAGAGGCACTGTAGATGAAGAGGTGTCTCTGATGGAGTGAGAGAGAGAGAGATAGATAGAGAGAGAGACAGAGACAGAGAGAGGTGGTTGATTGATTCCTGTTTGCAGCTTTCCCCGAGGTTTGATTGGTGGGAGGAAACGTCAGGTAGGATGGCATCCGAAGGCGGAGTTGGAGGTGGCCCAGCAGCGGCTGAATGATGAACTGGAGGCCTTTTGTGATGGTGGGATTATCTACTCCCATAAACTCAGCTATGCACAGCAAATAGTTTTTTCTCTCTCTCTCTCTCTCTCTCTCCCCCTCCCTCCTCTCTCTTGTCCTCTTGCTCTTTCATTCTCTCTCTCTCTCTGAGTGTCAGTCTTTGTTATTTATAACTGGTTTTGGATCTGTGCTGGCGCTCCTGTCGGTGCCCTCTCACCATCCCTCTTTCTCTTGTGCTTTCTCTCTCTCTCTTTCTCTTTTTTCACCATCCATCTTTCTCTTGTGCTTTTCCTCTCGCTCACTCCCTCCCACACCCCGTGTCCTTTCTCAATGAAAAGCTACTTTTTGGACGGTTTGTTTTGTTTTGGTTGAACCTGTCATTTTTCAAAATCATGACACACGGTATTTATGCTATTTATGTAATGATTCATTTATAGCCGACAAATAATTTGGCAGTGTCAGCGGTCATCGCCTTTCTTCTCTACCTAAAGTCACTAACGGGCACCCTATAAATAGTTCTCCTAAATAACATCACAGAGATTCAATTTGGACTGTCTAGAATTGTGAAATGCTTTGTTTGGGGCGGGGGTGGGGGGGCGTTGGCATGCATCTTAACCTGTGTGAGAGTGAATACTTTTTACATTTACATTTATGCATTTAGCAGACACTTTTATACAAAGCAACTTACATTTGTTAACTGTCAGTTACATAAGGGACAGTCTCCCCTAGAGCAACTTAGGGTTGAGTGCCTTGCTCAAGGGCACAGCGCTGGCAGCCGGGATTTGAACCCACAATTTGTAGGCCACTACTATTCTAGTCCGGCTCCTTCACCACTATGCCACCACTGGAACTGTCTCCCGCCATTATCTGCATAACCTTTTACCGCAGCTCTTACAGCTCTCTCTCATTCACAGCGTTGTCTAGGTTCTCAGTCTAGATTAACACTGTTGGTCCCCTTTTTCATTTGAAAGCACACAAAATACTGTGGGTGTTTGTGAGCCGCAGCAGTCGGACGGACAGACAGATGGATTGGTGGCCTCTCTATGGGAACAGGCCAAGCTATTTCTGCTTCTGACGGTAGAGAGAGAGAGAGAGTGCTGAGCTCTCTGCGCTGAGAGTGCGAAGCTTGTGTAGTTTTATTTATTTTTTTTTTATCTTCAAATGTCTCTCTGCCGCGTCCTGCCAGCTTCCTGTCGGAGTGGCTGAGTGGCTCTCTCAGAAGACGCATCAGAATAATTCGCCTTTATTTTACCCTTTTTTTTTCTGGAGGACAGTTTGAACTAGCACCTTCTCTGCATGTGTGACAGGCAGGCTGCTTCTGCATGTGTCAAAGCAAAAGAAAAGAAAAGCTGTCTTACTGTTGGGAGGTACAAAGTCAAATGGGAATGGACCTAGCGCACTTGTTTTGAATGTGTGTGTGTGTGCGCGCGTGCGTGCGTGCATGTGTGTGTGTGCATGTGTGCACATGTGTGATGGATGACAAGTATAGAGAAAGAGCACAAACATGCTGTAGCGCTGGCAAATCACACACATATAACTCCACATAGGGCTCCTAAATGAGTCGGTGGAAATGGTATGGTGCAGTTGCTGACCTTTACAATGCGCATGAAAAGGTTACTGTGTTTGGGGTTTGTCGATGTTAGTCGTTTACTTGCTACCTCACTCTCCTCGCAGTGTCTGTTAGATGTGTGTTCCTGGTAGATGTGTGTGTGTGTGCGTATGTCTGTGTGTGTATCAACAGTATACCTTTTTCAGATGCAGCTGTTTTTTCTTATAGCAAAGTGTGTGTTCACATATAGTTGTAAAGGAAGTAGTGCAGAAGTCAGTACATACATTTGGTTTGGCCATCCAGCTGTAGTCCCTAGACAATTTGTTTGACAGAGATGTCAAAGTCACCATCTGATGTGACAATCAATCAAAAAACACAGCCTTTTTTTTTGTTTTCAAAGTAGTAGTTTTCTGCATTCATATCCGTCTTCAGCTATTCCATACCACTCTTGTTGACATAAGACCAGCTGTTGCGTCTCTTAGGTTTAAGAGCTTAGTAATTCATCAAAGTGGGCTACCTGCCTGTGGCGTAGAGAAGCTGAGCTGAGCCCTGAGCTGCTGAGCTGAGCGCCAACCAGACTGCCAGGAGTGTTGGCGAGGAGAGGCAGGGTAGGCGCAGGCTTGGCAGGTTGGCATGCTGGGAGAGCAAAGTGGGAAGCTACTTGAAAACCTGATTGAGAACAGGAGAAAATCAACCAAGCCCCAATCCCCCCACCCCACGCCACCCCTCTTTTCTCTGACTGATTGACAGCCTGCCGAGGTGTTTTCAGTGAAGGTGTCAAGCTCCACACAACTGCCATCTCTCTCTTTTGCTCTTCGTCCCTCACTCCCTCACTCCCTCACTCACTCACTCGCTCGCTCGCTCAATCAATCGCTCTCACACACACTCTCTCTTTCTACTTCTCCCTCTCCATACCCAGCTCCTGATGCTTTCTCCCCCGCCTATTTTTCTCCCTCTCATCTATCAGTCATTCGTCATCATACGTTACTATTTTACCCAATTCACCAACACCCAGACCCCGCCCCCCATTCTCATTCTGCTCCAGTGCTTCTTTCCTCTTCCCACAGCTCTACTTCTGTACCTGCAATCTCAGCCTCCTGAAATGCTCTCACTGCCAGGCACTTAAGGTTGCTGACTGACGTTCCTTTAATCTTGTTGCTCTGTAACCTTCAGAGGGAAGGAAAGCGATGCTAGCATTGTGCCCCCCGCCCCAACCATTCTCTCCCCACCCACAGTCATCCTCCTCCACCCTCAAACCTCCACCTCGTCACTTCAGCCTTTGCTCTTGTTTATAGCCATTTACTTTTTATTTCTTGAAAAGTTTTCAGTGGTCGAGGCTGAATGCAGTGTCTTATGAGACTTTTCTCTCCATTGCCGCACAAAGAGAGAGGAATGGAACAGAGGCAGACAAAAAGCAAAGCCTCACTTGGGAGACCTCACACCTCTGAAGACCAAGGTCAAGAGTGCCAATGACTTAACTTGCATCAAATACCTCTTTCAAACCATCCAAGGTTAGCAGACCATTTATCAGTGCATACAGTTCAAATCAGGCTACACGTCCTCGGTTATTTGCTGGATTGAGCAATTCACACAAGACCCAGGTAGTACACATGAATGGTGCACAATAATTAACTCACTGCTTGACCCTCCACTAGGCCCCTCTCTAGACTTCGCAAGGAAAGACTTTTCTGCATGATAAATACTGGCAATATCACATTTTGTGATAGAACTCTATTAAAAAAAAAAAAAAAAAAAAAAACATCTTCTAGCAAAATTGTAGGCGTTAAAATGTAACTTTATTTTAGGGGTTTGTTTTGCTTAGCCCGGTGGATCAAACTCTTTCACTTCACTACACTTTGTGCAAAGAGTCTGGACACTCTCGATAGGCATATATTTACTTTACTGAGGGGGGGCACTTTGAACTTTAAACCTCTTGGTTCTGCCTTCAATTTTTGTTTGTCGATTGGATGCTAAGAAATCTAGGCAAGGAAACTGAGCCCTGGAAGAGTACCCTGACTTGTATTGTTCTAGCGAAATGCAACATTTGTCTCAATTTTTTCTGTGATCCTTGCACTATGATAACTGAAACACAAATCTCTCTCCCCTCCCTCTTCAGGAAATTAGACCTTCAGCTAATTGGATAAAATACTGTCAGACTTTATTAGTAATGTAATGAAAAAACGTATTATTATTATTTTAAATTTAAAAGGTTTTTAATAATATCTCTGCTACCACATGAAAAGGCCAGCCGACAAGATAAAGAAAAGAAAGGAAAAGAGAATAAAGTTGATAAAGTAATTTTGTTCTTGGAGACAGCAAGCTGAGGTCTCTTTTGAGTACTGGTCATCTCATCGATGTGCAAAAAGGAATTTATTTATATATTTTCAGAACTTTGTCAGACCTTTTTTTATGGACTTTTTTTTATGTAGAGGTCAAACGGAATCTCTTTAACCTCTGCACAGACCCTCTGCGTCTATTTTATGATCTAGACATTATTAGCCAGGACTGAGCCCCCAATTAAATAAGAACGACTTCAGCGACTTGTTTGCTCTGGATTTGCCTTGGCTGTGGCCTGGAGCTCAAGGAAACTTAGCACAGATGTTTTAGATCTGTTGTCTGCATGGGAGACTATTGCGGGCCAGTCGCCAGGGATGGGAGCTGTCACATGATCAACGCCTTTTCACATAATGAACACAAAGCAGACATATTGACTAGAATATTCTCTCCCTGGCTTTAGCGGCAGCTGAAAGGCAGAGAATCACTGCCGCAGTGCTAATTAGAGCACGGACACAAAGTCTGGCCCAAAGGCAGATGAAAACAGACATAGAACAGGAATATATCCCCACCCTGTTCCAAAAAAAAAAGATGATGAATCATACACCAGCACATAAACAGACAGTGTGGAGGATAGAATCACTGATGTAGGTTTGCTTTTGAACTGTTATATTTATTTATTTAATTAATTCACTGGTGTCATTGCAGAGAGCAGAACTGGCTGCTAATAAGAGGACAATGATGCTCTGATTAGCCAGATGCTAAGTGGTGTCAATTGGTTGAAACTGATAGCACTGGAACAGCAAGGTGACTCTAGTGCTGGAATACATAAACTGCTAACTGTTGAGCTAGAGTGAAACATTGAGCTGATCAAGGCACATATTTTTGGTCAAGTCCTTTTTGTTTGGGCTGGTAGAAGTGTAAATTTCTCCCATTTACACAGTGAAATTAGTTTATCAGTTGTGCATTAGTTTGGCGACCGAGGCCTAAAGAGAAAATAAATAAACGAATAAACACAAGTAAAACACAAGGTCTGGACATTATGTTAAGATTCGTAAATTAAATTACCCATCCAACGATGCTGCTAAGCTCTATTACACAGATGCCCAAATAAAGTTTAAGAGAGCTTGGGGAAAAAGCGCTGGCACATCTCCCAAACTTTCGGCCACGCAACAGTGATCATGGTGGCCCATTGACACCCATTCATCAGGACTCTGGGGACTCTCACTTACTGGAGAGGTAAACACCATGCCAAGTGTTTGGCCCTTTCATTTTGCACTGCTACCTGGAGCCCGAATCTCACAGGGCTTAAACGTGCTCTCAACTCAGTGCACAACCTTTTGAAGTGACCTAGAAATACCAACTGAGTGTGAATAATAACAAAACAAAATGTATTGATTGCCATAAATGTTTATGCTATTTTATTAGTGCTGACCCTATCACACTGTGTAATTTTTTTAAGTACACTGCAATGGTTCTGACTATGGACTGACTACATTCATCAGAAAAAAAGAGAAGTATATCTCAAGTTTAAAGTATATCTTGAAAAAGCTAACCAAACGGCAAAGAGTTGAATTGTAATGTGTTGTCTACAAGTCAATGAAAGGGTATGACTAAATAGCCTAAAGAGCTCTGCATCGCTCCTCTCTTCTTGTACACGGAGCTGGAAAGCAGGCATGGACCATGCTGTTTAAATTTATCCCACAGAGTTTCTTTTTTTCCTTTTTCTTTCTTTCTTTTTTTTTACTGGACTCCCCCTACAGTCATAGGTTATGTGAATTTTACACCACTCTAATACTACTCATGGCTTAAGCCATTCTCCCTGGCACTACATGTGGATTAGTTTACCATCCTCTGGAACCATCTGCGATAATCTCTAAAGGAGCCATGTGTATTGTCAAGGTAACAAGGCTATTGATAAGGCTATTGCATGCAAATACTGCAAAGCGAGGAGTACAACTACATCTACAAGAGGGCTGCCACTCTAAGTATTGCAAGTTAGTTTAGCAGCAAAATGTATTTATGTTCGTTGTTACTCTGTCTTTGCTTTCCTTTCTGCTTCTCATCTGTCAAGGTTTTGAGGACATCATTATACTTTTATTGGACATTTGCGATACCTTGATATATATTTTGTCCCGGGCCCAGCCAAGGCTGTCAGCGGCCCTGCTGGTATGACGCTTAGATTTACTTTTTGAACGTTGTTTACTCTGAATTGAAACTACGTTTGGAAAAGCTTTTTGTTCTTCTGGATTTCTGCCTGTGTTGGAAAACGAAAATATTAAACAGATTTTTTGTTCATACGCTAAAGCTGCCTTGGTCCTTGAGTCACACTTTACTCTTGTTCACACCTTGGCTTCTGCTAGCTCAATTGGTAAATAGTTCAGAGTCCAGAGACCTTGGTTCGATTCCCAAATGCAACAACATCACTGTGTGGTGTACAACAGTGTGACCACGCACACAAGGGTTAGATGTTACAATGTGAGAGCCCATCTGATGTTCACAATGTACTGTCAAAAGGGTTTTGAACATTACTCAAGTACCTAGTGATGGGTACGAGGCAGGTATAGCAGGTATTAAGATCTCACTCTTAATTACGAATCCTCCTCCTCCTCCCATTGTGGACTGAGACCATGTCAAGACAGACCGAACTTGAAAACTACAACACTACAAGTACCTCTAGAAACCCAAGAAAAGACCCGAGTGCAGACATTCTTGATATTAAAGGTAACTATGTCAGAGAATAAGCTGTTTATCCCAAATTACATGAAAATCAAGCACTTCATATCAATATCCATGAGGTTACCACTCATGTGGTTGCTGTGGTTACAGTTGTCTTTGCCAGGCGTTAAGGCAGCAATATTTTAGCTCTGCGGAAGGAGTAAACAAATGTAGGCAATTAACCCTATCGGACCAAAGCTATTTTTTGGGTATTTTCACTGCCTTTACTTTTAAACTTTTTAAGAAACATAGTTTATTTGATAATGAAGTGTGAAACTCAAAAACAGAATTCATTACATTTTAAATTGTTTACTGGTGGTGATAAAGTCTTTGTGCACAGATTTTACAGACAATAACAACTGTTCAGAATGGCTGAAAGCCACTGAGGTGGAAAAAGGAGAAGATCTAATGTAATTTTCTCTGGACCTCACAGTATCTTATATCTCACACTTTCTCATTAAAGATAATGACAATGTAGCGACTACTTTTTGCCTTTGGGCAGCATGTTGTGTATTTAGCAGTTGACTATTTTATTGCTTGATCTTACAGCAATGTGAGAGACAGGTCAGTTTAGCTCAGTTCTTTTCCTGTTACTAAACTGTAACTGTGTCTTTCACGGTAAGGGACTAAATTGAAAGTGCATTGCCTGCTACCACTGAGTGCTTTTAAAAGTTAGACTGAATAGTTTCCATAAAGTATGCCCATACAAGTGGTGTATAATTTGTCACAAGAAACTAATGAACCAATGTGGGAACTAATTTGAGCTTTTTTGGGGGTATTTTCTGTCTTCTTTTTTGCATTCCAAATATGGAGCAAGTGAGTTTCTCTCTCTCACTCTTTCTCTGCTCTTTGAAAAGGTGGTGATTTGGTTGTGGTGCTGATTTGGTGATGATGCTCAAATTATCCTCCATAGATAGTAGGATGGGATGAGTGCTCCTGTTCGGCCAAGGCAGTAATTTTTGGAAGTGAGACTCTTAAGTGCGAGGTGTGGATGAAAGGCGATGATGAAAGGCTGGGCACAGAGAAGGTGAAAGTGAAATAGTGGGGAAACAAATGAGAGAGAGCAGGCAAGAAGAAGTGTGTGTATGAGAGAGCGAGAGAGAGAGAGAGAAGGTAAGAGAGAGACAAATAGTGTAGAAAATTAATGCTCAGGGCTTTTCCAAATGATTGCTTTGGTTTTGTTGAATAGGAGAGCTACCGTGGGCTAGCAATTACAGAGAGGCCATGGGAATGGTAGAGGATAAAGTCGTCCTAATAAGAGTCACAGCTAACCTGTAAACCTGCAGATCTGCTTCATGTGACTCTTCCTTTCAAGACAGTGCATGACAAGTAAAAGGACTTGGAAATCCTTGGTGGTTTACTGGCTTTTTGGCATCCAAGGACAAATCCTGTGTCTGCATCTGTGAACGTCTTTCTTATTGAAATAAAATGTATGCTATGTTTTTACAAGACGTATCTGCCTTATTGTTGCTGTGGCCAGTGCCATTGCAGCCCTGTCTCCAATCAATTCTCATCTGTCAATTTGAATAACGAAGAATTTATAAATACTTTGTGGAAAGGATGAAGTATATGGTTGACATGATGACCTGGTGTGAATAGACAGAGAGATATTATGAGACAGGACTAAAACACAGATATATATATATATATATATATATATATATACATGCCTTTTTACATGAATGTGCAGAAGCATCTGCAAAACATTAACACAAAAAATGCTCTTATTATACGTGCAAGTGAGTGGATGATACAGTAGATGAGGAGACACCTTTGAGAATTTTCAGTCTGATCTGGTAAATATACCAAAGCGACTGAGAAAAACTGTAGGTACACGGTAAATACCCAGGAGACAGACTGTGAGGGAGAGCTGATGGGTGGCATCACAAGTGTTTGTCAGGGGAGTTTTATGAAACTGTCTGAGAGAACAAGGTGCTCCATGTTAGTTGTCATAGTGAGGACTTTCAAAGAATGGTCTGAAGAATAGCTTTATAATGAATGATCATTATGTGTGCATTTTGAACTATTACTCTGATGCTTTGGAAGGAATTAGAATAGATACATTGTAATGGACATATTTCAACTGCTCAAGCTTAGTGTCAGTTAATTTACTGTGTGTGTGTGTGTACTCTCATGTATGGGCATGTATGTGTGTGTGTCCTTATGTGGGCGTATCCTCGTGTATGGGCAGTGATATGTGTGTTTGTGTTTGTGTGTAATTCTTCTTCAGCTGCATTTAATGAAGCCCTGAGCAAAGTCACTCTTTTACCTTGCAGGGCTGCTGATGCAGGAGCAGCCCTTATTAGCCTTACCCATCCCGAGGAATTCCACAAGTAAAAGGCTTCTTCCTGTTTCGGCGCGGCTGTCTGCCAATTATTTGATATGTGACAACAGTTTCATCTCAGGTTCGCTGAGGCTCTGCCCACTGGGAAAAGCAACAGACTAATCATTTGTTTTGAAGCAGGTTCCACAGATAGCCCCTGGAGCTTGTGAAACACACGCTGGGAGTACTCAGACTAGTGCAGAGCATAGCAAAAATAGCAAGGGTAATATAAAAGTGCAAAAAGTGCGATATAGCTATTTTATACCTTCAGAGAAAGCAGCTTTACCCTAGCTTGTCTGTCGTGTACACTCTAATTGCATTAGTCCTTTTGTTAGGTGACATACGCCACTGAGGTGCGAGACACCCTCTTGAAAGGCACCGACTGCCAGAGTGAGTGTGCAGTGATGTTATAAATAGTTCCTGTGGTCATGACAATAGGGTGTGACTGCCAAATCACCCTTCTCCCTAATTTGTGCTTCTTTTATGAAAGAGGACAAGGGGCCAGAAATAGAGACGACAAAAGCACCGCACGGCAATTTGTCAGGTCTTGTCAGCGGCGAAAACAGAGGCAAACACGAAACGCAATGCTGTTGCGGAACGGAAGACGAGAGAATAGATCAGAGGCATCATAGGCTGCAGCTCAGAGAGGAGCAGAAGAAGAGGAACGGCAACAACAACAACAACAAAAAACTCAAGAAAAAAAAAATGATGTCTGAAGAGTTTGTTGGAGGCTGTTGGTGTGCATTGTAGTGCTAAGATTGAATGCTTTCTCCCTCACTTTTATTAGTGTACACAAGGTCGGGAGTTGACGAGACACAGCCAAGGACATACAGCTATCTTTAAAATCCTCCTGCGTCACCAGTGCCTAGGCAAACATGACCTCTACACTACAGGAAATGCATTAGATAAGCCCCAAATTCTGCCTTAAAGTTGATTTTAATGGCTGCAATAGGTAGCCTATGAGCAGGAAAAAAAAAATGGCTCATGTTTAACCGAATTTTGTAACCGCCACAGGTAATCACAGTTTGATAATCGTCAGTGGATGATTAAAACAAGAAGGCTTCCTCTGCCAACAGAGTGAGTGAGGTGTGTTGTTTCTGAAGACCTCAGCAGGCTTCAGGGGAAGTCATCCGGCTAAGATGACTGACATTAAGATCACATTGAGAGGCATAATGTCATTTACGCGCCTCATCAGCTAATGGAGTACAAATCCATTTTGGCCCAAACAGGAAGGGGCACATACATTAACCTGATGGTGCAGCAAAGTCCAGCCTGTGTGTGTGTGTGTGTGTGTGCGTGTGCGTGTGTGTGAGGGGGTTGTGGTGGAAGGTAATGACATCAGATGTAATCAGAGATCACCTCACGTTTGAAAAAAAAAAAAAAAAAAACCCTGAAGCTGCAGGGGTTACAGAGTCACAGTAAAAGCTGGAATTTTAGATTAACTTGGTCCATCTCTAAGAGCTTTTTTGTGATTTGAAAGGGAGTGCACTGTTTGTCAGGTCAGGTTTTTATTGGTGGTCACTGCAGTACCTGAGTGGAATTAGTGCTCAGCCAGGGAGGATGAACTCTTCCCCTTGCTCCCTGTGTTGTACTCACAGATGATGACTTTAGTTTCAAGAGTTTGGAGCACTAAAGCAAGCTCTTGGTGCCTGTTTTTTTCTCAGCTGTTTTCCTTTACTCCACTCTTTCTCTCTCTCTCTCTCTCTCTCTCTCACCCTCACTGTAACAGACATGTTCTTTCACATCTGTCCTCCCTTTCTCTCCCTCTCATTCAGTTCAGCTCTCCCTTACTTTCTTTTTCTTGTTCACACAAGGTGACTTCCAGGGTAATTTGAGGATATAATGCACTGTGCTTTCCACACAACTACTGGGGTCAAAAAGAGGCCAGTTGTTTTTTTTTGCTTTCTGTGTCTCTTGCTCCCTTGCTCTTCTGAGGCAGATAGGAGCTTTTGCCATGTTAAGATTCAGGCACCGTCCACAGCCAATGGTCCATCCGCCGTCCCGCCATTCCCATCCGCCCCCTGGCCACCGGATCACGGCTTCTCCATTTTATTAGTTCGCAGAAAGGAGAATGGGCTGAGGTACCAGCAGGGTGGATAAACCTGCAGATTACAGTGGCAGAGGGGCGGAGAAATCTATCATGGGGCCAACACGTCCTTGTTCTTTTCCTCTCTTCTCTTCTTTTCAGGCCCAAAGGACAAAAAAATTTTCCAAGGAAAATTATTTGTTTTTGCATTTTTTTGTCCCTGCAGCTTTTCTGTGAGACTGTTTACTAGCTCCATTAAATTCTTCATTTTGCCTGCTCCTCATTAGTTTTTTTTTTTTTTTAAAGGAGTTTCACTGCGTGCGAGTTGTAGCTGAGTTTGAGTAATAAACCCGAAAATAAGTCAAGTTAAACAAACGGTAAATAATCTTATCACTTCAAACAGGCGTGAAGATGCCCCCTAAAACTCCCTGACATTGGCTAAGCGGCTTATAAATTTTTGTAATTAAAATTGAGTTTTTGGGTGGCAGGGTCGTTATCACCTCCGACCCCAGCCTCCAGGTGCCTTTGATGCCCTACATTGCTGTCAGCCTGATCTGAGGAAGAGGAAGTGCTGAAATTTCCCTTTCTATTTTTGTATTTTCATCATTATGTTTTTTTTTCTCTGCTCAAGGAGGCAGTTGTTTATTTATGTTGCTATCGCCTCCACCCTCCATTGTTTTTTCAAATGAATATGTGGTTAACTAATCTGTGGTAATCTCCAGAGACGTTTAAAAAATGTGATTTCAGATGCCTAGTTCCTCTTTGAGGTCAGTGAATTTCTGTACCAACAAAAATGTGTGTTCACTAAAAAAAGAAATAGCAGTGCTTTAACTGTATTTTTATAATAGTATTTTAACTGAACAGAATCATTTGTTTTCAGCAAAGGCCATGACTGGTGGTTTCTATGGCACTCTGTATTCTGTCACTGTGCCAAGAATGTTGTTCATGATGTATGCAAGCACATTTAAAATACTGCTGGAGTTTTAGACCATTAAACGAGATCCCTAGGGGCCAGTTTCCAGATTAAGCCCAGACACTGTTTTTTCCCAACAGAAATTTGCATTGAAAATCTCATTTAGTCCAGCACTACGTTTGATCTATATCCTGGGAAACTTGTACTATTTAGTAAGATTACCAGTCATGCTTTTTGACCTTCACTGTGTATGTTGTGCAAATGGAAGATTACGGTATATGGATATGGGATATTACCTCAAAAGAATGCGCTGACATCTCTTTAACTTCACAGGTAGCCTTTACTGTACATGAAGACATCCGTGGAGTCTGACTGTCTGAGCTTGAACTTGAATCTGTGTGCCACACAGTGCTCAGCAATGGGAGGCTTCTAGTCTCTTTCTAGTACAAGGAGGAATCAATGGGAAAATCAAACTACTTCTGTGGGGTCCCAGCCAGCCAGCCAGCCAGCCTTACAGCTTTGATACTCACTGATAGCTGTCTGCTTCCTCCTCCAGCTCGGGGCTGGATGGGCCACGTGTGGCTACACACTGGGGTGGCAGAGGTGGAACCTGACAGTACCATGTTCACATTCACACAACAAATGAAACTCACTCATGAGCATCTTAAAATGATTTTCTTTATGTTAGTTTTTACATTTCCATCAAAATGAATAAGTATCTCCCTGTGTTTTTTGAATACTAAATTTAGGGTTTGTTTACTTGATTTAATGAACGGACCTTTGCAGGTTGCAGATTTGAGGTGTCCTTGAGCAAGATATTGAACCCCAAATTGCTCCAGGTGAGCAGGCTTACATTGTAAAGCGCTTTGAGTGCCTGTTGGAGTAGAGTTCCATTTACTTTTCATAGAAACTGACTAGTTTTGTAAATGAACTCAGTTGACCTTCATATTACGCCTTAAAGGCCAGGATTCAGGATGATGGTCAGGGATTGTTTTTGATTAAGGTGCTGTTTAGTGAATAGAAAGACTGATGTTGAATTCAAACAAACCAAAAAAAGCCCTGCAGACAGACCAACCACATAAAGTGCTTTGCAGACTTTACATTTTTTCTAATTGTCAGCTGGTAGCCCCGAGTCCCTGTCGGCTCATTGCTTGCTTCACTTTTTGAGTGTCTCTTCACTTGTCCCCTCCTGTTGCTTCGGCCATCTTAAGCACAAAGAAACTCCAAGTGGGTCTGTCAAGAGTGTAGAGGAGGTGAGGCTAAAGACACTTCTCAAATTGAGGTAACCACCACTAGCCAACCTCTCTTCCGTGCCCCCCTATGGAGTTTTTCCCTGCACGTTAGACAGTCATAGGCAATGCCACCACCTTCTCCCCCTGGTCCCAGTCTCCCACTGCAGCTTTCTGCTTGTACCCCCCTCTGTCAGCTCTCCTCAGTAGGACAACAGTGGAAGGTCCTTGGCTGCTGTCTGGCCTCCACAAGTCAGGTCTTGGCCACACAACAAAGTGAGCAGGGGTACCCAGAAATATTACAGGTGGATCAGCAGGTGGTCAGATTGGGTTTTGTTTGACTGAGTGCACTATGAAAGAAATGGAAAGGAGAGAGAGATTTTTTCTGTAGCATCCTTGTAGATGCCACATGTTGTGCTTTTTTATCACAGGAGAAAGCTTGGCAGCAGACAGGCTGACACAATGCACCGCAGGAGCCGTGACCCAAAACAAACAGGATAAGGTTTGCAAGAGAGCTGTTGGTCTAAACTATGCATTAAGTGAAAAAAAAAAAAAAAGTATGAAGCTAAAAGCCTAGACAAAAACAGCCAGAATGAGTAAAACATCCAGTATGTCAGACATTTTCACTTACCAGTGCTGGATTAGTTCATTAGTTTGGCATAAGATCTATTTGACTGAAACTTCTGAGCGCTGTTGTCAGCATGATCCAGATTGCTACTGGAGAGGGGGCTGACACATACTACTTCAGAATATTGTGTGATTGCTTGCAAAGATTGTTGTTGCCAAGGTAAGTCTATTGGAAACTTTTCAATCGAAACTTCCACAAATGCCTTTTACATGCATGGCCTTTACTCTGTTCCAACTCAGACTGCATTATAAATGACACGGGCTAGATAGAAATTCTAAACTTGGCAAAGGCTGATTGAAATCCCGGCTAAAATTCAGCAAGAATTGTACTGTTTTCTGCTTAAAGCGATAGTCCAGAGTACTTCCAACCAAAGCCCTGTTGAACAAACTCGAGGAGTGCTGTCGGTTGGAAGAATAACAAGAGGATTTGATACAATGTAGACTGAATAGCAAACCTGCGTTGGGCATGTGGGGTATGTGGGGTTATGGGATATGATACTGACAGCCTCATTCAGTAAGGATTAGCCACCCATTCGCTATTTGGTCTACACTGCATCAAATTCTCTTGTTCCTCTTTCTACCAACAGCACTCGGTGAGTTTGAACAACAGAACAACAGCACTCCGGACTTTAAATGATAGAATCATGTTGCTGAATGCACTTTTTTGGACTCTGGCATATTCAAAACTTCCCTGTTAGTAGAAGATCTAGCTATCTATATGTGTACTCTGCTGTGGAGCTTCTCCTGACTAAGACTGAGGCAGAGTGAACAAGACCCTTGGGGTATGGTTATAGAGTTAGACATTCTAAGGTAACCTTATACTACTTCAGTATTCAGAAAGTAATTACTGCAGGGTAATTTCTTACATTGTCCCTTATTATGCATGCCCTTAATAATGAAAGATGTTCTTCTGGAAGTATACTGTTTTTAAAGCCTAATGCGGGTCGGTGCTGAAGCAAACTAATTATAAGTGTAAACAAAGGACCTACTGAGAGGAAAAAAAGAGTGAATTACCTCACTTGCCGCCTTAAAGTTTGTCCTTGTGTTGTTCAGACCTACAGTAGAGCTAGCCTTGCACTTACTCGTGCGCTGTCGAGATATTGACCTCTCTGACAGCTTTCCTTTAAAATGTTGTTGGCCACTCAAGTTGTCAGTGGCAGTGATAAAACAGTGAACCAGATGTTTCAAAAGAGGACGAAAATAACATGCCCTCTCAGTGATTACTCACACACACAAACACAAGTAGTTAAAGACACCCATTTACCTAAGGTGAGTATCAAACAAAGGCTTGCAATTATGAAATAGTACTTTTTTGGACAAGCCAAGGTCGGTCCCATACTTACTACAATAAAAAAGAGATTGCATTGGCACAATCTCTTTTTATTAGTGAGAAATGGAGCGATTGGCAGGAGATTATAGGCTTTAGGTGTAATAATGTAATAATATCATAATTATGTACATCAAAAATCTACAGAAGTTCTTTATTACTTATGAAAGTAGTCCATTGCGCAATAACTTCACTCAGCATAAACTAGGGCCAACAGCATGATGCAATCAAAGTTTTGTGAGAATGTAGCATTTCTTTTAGCCCTCAATGGCGCTTTGTCAATGACTTTGTGCCTTCCAACAAAGCACTGAAGCACTGCTGAGCCTGCTGTGTTTTTGACACCAAGTCAGGAGCCCGGACGGGTATTGATGTTCAATTGATGAGCATGCAGAGGGTGTCTTTTGTCTGAGCCCGTGCTTAATTTCTCTGAGCATTATTCATTTCCCAGGCCAAACACTTGGGAGAGGAAGCATGGCTCTTCAGCTCATCCGGGGTGGCTCAGCCCCTCATCCTGCCGTCACCACCTACAGCGACACTGCTGTCTCCATTTATTTCCCCGATACGCAACGCGGAATGCCGAGCGGAACTCTCACGTGTTCCCTAAACGCCGCACAGCACTAAATGTAACTACTGGTGTTATTTTTGCAGAATGCTGTGAAATACTGAGGATGGCTGCCATTTCCAAACAGCGATTTGTTTTTTTTTTTCCTTGTGTCTGTCCACCAAAACTAATCCTAAAAGACAAGGCCTATGAGTCTGCTTCACTGTGCATTAAACATGCTTGTTGAGGGCAGGACAGGAGCGTGAGTGTGTCATTGCATGTGTGGCAGAGGCCAAGGAAAACTGGACAGGACAGCAAAGAATTGTTTCCACCATGTTGTTTTTGCCCCTGTTCTTGTGACATACTCTATTCAGACAAAACAAATGCCTTGCTGTCACAGACCTCTAATGAAGTAAAATGGCTGCCCGATCAGAGGATGTGGCGAGATAAGAGCCACTGAGTGTGTGTAATGGCTGCTGGAGTTTTCACTGACCTTTGATAGAAATACAGTTATCACCACATCGCTCCCTCCACTCCTACTGTGTTGGGGCTGCAGCCATGATGTGCTCATGAGATTGTGGTGTGTGTGTGTGTGTGTGTGTGTATGTGCGCGCATGTGTGTGTGTGTGTGTACTACTGTTGGAATTGTAGACTACTAGAGAAGTGTGTTTGTGTGTGTTAGTATATGTGTGTGTGTGTGAGTGCATATGTGTGTGTGCCTGTGAGCTGATCGAGGGACTGTCACCCCCCATGTGAAATGTGTAATAATAAAATGTCCAGTGTGATCCAGGCCGGCTGGCCTGCAGGAAAATGGATTTCAGTCCACATGGAACAGATGATTCTCAGACCACTGGGCACAGAAATGACTCCCTGGGACAGGTGTGGATAGTGAGAGAGACAGAGTGGAGAGAGGGTGAGAGAGAGAGAGAGAGAGAGAAAGGTGGAAAGAGACAAGGAGAAAAGGGAGAGAGAGAAAGGAGGGGGGAGCGAGATGTTTGATTGAGGGGACATACCACAATTAATTTTTACGACAAAGGACATATGATAGTCTCGCCTTTGTGCACATTTTCCAGCAACAGTCAGTTGGCCAGCTAGACGTCTAATAAATCACCTTATTATACGGCACCAACTGGAGACCTTGGATATAATCAGGCCCAATGATTAACTCAAAGCAGAAAGATCATGTCATAAACAATGCATTTATATCAATCAAGGTCTTTTTACTGCAGTATAGATCAGGCCTACAGATTTACTCTTCTGCTAACTGAATTGGGTTTTTTTTTGCCCTTGCTCATAATGTATGTGTGTTCAGTGGATTTTCACTCCAAAGGTACACAATGTACAGAAGAACGGCTATGCTCCCTGTCATGTAATCATCACAATGACCTCTGCAATTACTTGTTGTCTGCTGTTCTTGTTGAAAAACAGGAAGTGACTGTCCATGTCTAGCTTTGCTGCACCACATGAGGTGCTTTGCTATACATCCCAAGTTGATGACATAAAAAGAGGAAAGATTGCTCTCAGCAATGCTGCGGGGTGACATTTACCTTAGCGGAGGTGATGGCGGCCATGTTGTGTATCAAAACACGATGCACACTTTGTCTGTCTGGCGGGGAGGCGAGTCAGACCCTGTGTGCGCACCCCAAATAATACACACTCTGCGTTTCTATATGAGACTTTAACTGTTGTCTGTGCTTTAGTGAGTTGTTAGATGTACCCTGGGTGTTTAGTTCTCCATCTTGGGCTTATCGGCGGCTAGCCTTTGTTACTCTGATTTGTTCCAGTGGGCTGGGGATGAGACTTTCCTGCCTGTGTTTAGCCAGGGGCAGGGCTATTGATCGCTCTCATCAAGGTTTGAAAATATGGATGAGCATTAGGGACTGACATTAATTAAAGATCACGTCTGCCTTGAAAGTCAATTATGCTAGAAGGAGAAAGAGGGTGAAAGAGTGAGAGAGAGAGAGAGAGAGAGATTAGTGCAAGGCCTTTGTTCTAAGGTCTGTGCCCCCTCAATCCCTCCCCTGTTGTGTCTCACCCCCAGTCCCTCCAGCTCATTCATTACCATGTGCATTTTTTCTTTTGCAATTATTCGTAGTGGCAATCAATCGGGTCAGTAATGAGAAACACATACTCATTAAAGCAAATTCATATATTATCCATATTCAATAAACATGTACTTGCGGTCTATCGGCGCTCATATAGAGAGGTGGGATCAATAAGACATTTGGGTGTGATTTATCATTGTCTTAGGAGCTGCATATTTTAGGTCTTGTTTGGCATGCCATCTTGAAGAGGAACTCGGCCTGCAGATTGTCCCCCAGTGATAGTAGTATCTCAAGAAAGGGGTCTGAACTTGAGAGAGAGAGAGCGCATCCAACCACAGGGAGATTAGATTTACTGTTGCTTGTCCTTGAGCAATGTGCTGGGTGCAGCCAAAGCATCATCAGCTGTGCCTGGGACTTGGTTTAATTTTGACTGGCCACACACAAATATTTTTTCAGCTGGAGATGAGCGGAGTGATTCAAAAATGCATAAAGTATAAAATGTTATAACATCATGGTTCATGTTAATGTGTCAGACTTAATGCCACCTCTATTGTCTTCTTTGTCCTGTTGACTTAAAACACAACCCCTACACCACCCCAATCTATTTTGTGCTGCCGTAGGCTAATGTCTCTCATTACACTAACACAGGCCACATCATTTAATCACATACTAGAAGGACACTGAGCAGACCACATACATCTGCCGAGGCACAACAGCCCCCTTTAATGCAGTACCTTGCAATGTTAGTCAATCTGACAGTTAAGTCAAACGTAACATGTGCAGGGCACCGAATGAAATGGATCTGCTACAAAACTTGATGGGTGTGGATTCTCAGCCCATTGTGCGCCTTTCCACCTAGTTTCATGAAAAATGTGCACGTAGTTTTAGCTTTATCGTGCTGATCAACAAAACAACAAACAAAGAGGTCATTGTAGGTACTTTGTCCAACTCTCCCATTGGAGCATGTGACACACTATGCCCATACAGGCGCATTACACAGCACCACTGTTGTCCTGCAGCTTCTTGTATCATGCCTGGTGTAGTCAACCAGTACTTAGATGCAAGGAGTAGCACCATAACTAACTGTATGTTCCATCTCAAAACTAACATATGGGTGCAATTACTGCTCAGCACAGAAGGAATCCCAATCATAAACAGTTTCTATCATTACACTGGTGACACCTTCATATCTCACGTTTATTCTATCTCTAGTCTGCCCCCAATACACATGCATATATGCAAACACCTTTTTATTTACCAGTTAACCCCCCTCAATGAACAGAAGTGGTCCCTCTCTTTCTCTCTCTCTATCTCTTCATTACTCAGAGAAGTGTCATGGTATGACTGCATATCAGGTGCTAGTGTGTTGATGATAGCCATAACAAAGGGATAAAGAGTGTATTAACATCCAACAGAACATGCATATACACCTCTCTCTTTCTCTTTGTCTACCCCCAACACACACACACACACACACACACACACACACACACACACACACACACACACACACACACACAGAAAGAGAAAGAGAGAGAGAGAATGTGTGCACGCAACACGCGCCTTAATCTCACCACCTCCACCAGTAGGTAAGAGGCAGGTCTGCTGAGATTAATGTTTGCCGTTTGTGTAAGCAATCATTCCCCCCCCCTGCCTGTCCTGTCCCCCCACACACTCTTCCCTTACGGAAAGGCTGTCAGGCGAGGTCCATGCATCCCTCTCCATAAAGATGATTTTAAATGGACGTGTCTCTCTGATGGCAATGGAGGCCTAGAGAGCGGCAGGTTGAAGGCTAGTGGGTGAAGCCACCATCTCTCTCTCTCTCTCTCTCTCCAGACATAAACACTGTGAGATGTGGATGTTCTTTATTTTACTCTGCTTCCCAGACAAGATGATTTCTCCCCACTTCTGGCCTTCCCATGGATATGGGGAATAGGATTATGTTTGCCTTCCCACTCTCTCTCTCCCTCCCACACACACACACACACACGCACACACACACACACACACACAGGTAAGTGCTCCTGGTAGGCCGTAAGTGCATGAGACGAGAAGCACCCCCCACCCTTCCTCCCTCTCTTTGCTTCTGTTTCCTGCAAACACTGAATCAGCTCAGTTTGCTGCATTCATCCAACACTGCAAGACAAGAACAAGACGACTGGCCTGTTATCAGCTGGTGACAGTTCACTGCACCATCAAGGACCCTGGTGGCTGTCCTCAGAACAGGTCCAGCACTCCCACACATGTATACACACGCACACCACACACACACACCCATCCACAGGCATACGAGCGTGCTGTTAATTGTCCCCCTGATGCACATCATGTGGCGCTATTGATCTGCACAGAAGGGCCCTAACTCAGCCAGCACATGGGTCCATGGAGGAGTAAGACAGATGGCATTAAAGCCACTGCGTTAAACTGTCAGTGGCCGAGTGCCCTGGAAAAAAAAAGGAAAAAGGGAACGTGCCCTCCCCTCCCCCTCCCCCTCCCACCCAAACCCCCACCCCTACCCTTCTCAGTCCAACCCCACCTCAAGTCTCCCTCTTGCACAAAGCCTAGGCGGAAATGCCCAGATCAATAGCCTAACTTTGATTTAGCTGGCCCAGACTGGCCATTGGAGAGTGAGCAAATCAACGTCCGCACGGCGCAGAGGGCTGTTCCTGAGTCAAGCGCCACTCATTTGATCTACTTACAGGCCTGTCAGTACACAGCAATGCTCCTTTGAGCTTGCTACGATCATCATCAAATTTTCAGCACTGTTTTTGCCTCCGCACAGTAGGGCTTTCCTGCTAGAGATGTGTGTGCAAGAGTGTGTGTATGTGTGTGTGTGTGTGTGTCTGTGTTTTTGTATAAATCTATGTAGCTTGCAGTACCATGCTGTTCTTATAAATAAAACCTCCTTGTGGGGCTTTTTAAGTGTCTGGAGAAACACAGCATCTCCAGCCGCACCCTGCAAATGGTTTGTTTTTGTTGCTCAAGCATAGAGCATGTGCTGTGCTTTGTTTTGGACAATAACATGTTGGTGTGGTGGTTGTTTCGCTTTTTTGTTTTAATTTCAAGGGGCTAAATTGTACTAAAACACTGACCATTTTTTGTCTTGCCATCTGAGAATCTCTTCTGTAGCCATCTATTGCAATGGCTGAAAGCCTTAGCCAATTATTGCAGACACATGTGAACATTTGTAGAGTAGTCAGCTGGCAGGCTCCTGAGTTGCAGCTTTATAAGGTATTTTAAGATTCAAGAAATGGATTTGTCACACGAGTGATTGCGCTCAAAAGTCAAATGGGGGAGTGAAATGGGGGTTGCAACAACAGACTGTGTCAAGAGAGTTTGATTATTAGTGTCATAGTTGTTCCCACAAGCTTTCCATTTTAACAATCTATATGTTATCTTGTAGGAGTGTAGTTTGGCAACAATATACAATGCTCCAGCATGTTGTTTACCTTCACCAAGGAGGTTTTATTTTTACTGACATTTGTCTTTTTGTTTGTTTGTCTGTCTGTTTGTGTACAAAATAACTTGAAAAGTACTCCATGGATTTGCATAACATTTTTGAACAACATCGGTGTTAGGACAAGGAACAGATGATTAAATTTAGGTGGTTATCCGGAACACCATCTTGAGCTTGTATTGCGTCTGTGACCCTATATTGCCTTGGCTAAGGTCTGCGCTCTCCGAGTGCTTTCCTTTCGGTCTATAGAGAGATTAAGGGTAGTGGTTAGGTAGAATGCAGTATGTAAAAGGTATGTATAGGTGGTTCTGGGAGAGGTTGGAAGAACAGGAAGCGTTGAAGACCCTTTCTTACTGACTCAACACAACTGGGAGATTTGGAGAGACAGAGATAGGACACACAAACACATACGCACACACACACATGCACACACACACACACAGAGTAAGAAAACTGACCACTATCACACATTCTCGCAAAAAATGCATAAGAAACACTCACATAAATGCTTACAAATACACACATGTGCACACAGACATATACAGAGACACACACACACACACAGCACATCAAAAGGAGTGTGTGTGGCGAGCAGAGCCTCTGGAGTAAAGCTGTGGAGGTCTGAGTCGGTATGAAGCTGTGGGATGGCTGCTCTGGCACACACTTTGGTGTAGCGATAGCTTTGATCCCACTCCATCCATCACCGTGATTGGACGGAGCCATCCGCATCTGTGCTGTCCCTGGCTGCCACCGCGCCATGGCTCCGCAGGGGCCTTAATGTAATGGCACATGCTTCCCATCATGCCCCAGAGGGATACGGGCAGGCAGCCTGGCCGATGCGCGCATCAGTGTCAGCATCCCCTCTGCTATCAACTGGGGAGAGTGTGTGTGTGTGTGCGTGCATATGGGCATTTTCTCTTCCCTTCTCTCTCTTCAACCTCTCTCTTTTCAACCTCCCTATTTCTCCTTTGCTACTTCTCTCTCCCCCTCCTCTCTCTTTCTTTTCCTCATTCCCTGATACTTTCTTTCCATCAATACATTTTCCTTCTCTCTCCCTTTTTTCATGTACTCTCTCTTTCTCTGTTCAGCCTACTGACGCAATACTCTGCAGACCTGCCAGGGGGCAGTGCGTCACCATCAAAGGCTCTTTCCGGGCAAGCCTAGAGGAGAAGAAGAGGAGAATATTCTCTGCATTCCACCTTCATTAAGCCTCCCCACTCCACACATCTCCAGCCAGCGCCACTGCTGCTAATGCGCTCTCTTGTTTCGCCATAATCCACAGTGTCCACGACAGCAGGAGATCAGGCGTGTGTGTGTGTGTGTGTGTGTGTGTGTGTGTGTGTGTGTGTGTGTGTGTGTGTGTGTGTGTATGTGTGTAATTGCAATGAGGTTCCAAGAGCTTGCCACAGCAACAGTAGCAGAATTTATAGCAGTAGAAACGGCAGCAGCAGCAGCAGCAGCAGCAACGCATCACATCTTACATGCTTCCAGAATAGTCTTTGAGTTGGCTGGAGACCCATCTGGAGTCAGATAGGCAGGAGCCAACACTAGCACACAGATTATACAGGGTGTGATGAACACACACACACGTATGCACACACACACACACACATATCATTTGGTCTACATCACATCTTAGGCTAGTTCTTAGGGAAGGAAAAGGAGGTCATGCCCTCTAAACAGCACCTCCACTTCCACTCCCCAATGACTTCTGTATTGGCTCTGAACTTTGGTGCGGAGGTGTGAGAAAAAGATAGAGGGTGGGTGGCCATAGCTCAAAGTTTAGTGGATGTGCAGACCTTCCCGGGTAACCCTAGGCTGTCCGCTGACCTTTCCCCTCCGACCCTCTCAGGTCTCAGGTCTCAGGTCTGTGGGAGGGAGATACAGATCACTCTCTGTGCAGCCCTAAGACCAAACCAGCCCAGCTCAGGTTGGAAGAAAATCACTATTTTGTCTCAATGTGCCCGATAATGCTATAATTAAATGACTGTAAGCCAACTGATACAAACATACATACATACATGATACACACACACACACACCACACACACACACCACACACACACACACACACAGACACACACAGAGTATAACCAGAAGTTTCTTTCCTTTTAGCTTAGGTTAACTGTCAGTTTTAGCTACACTTCTGTTCTGAGTCATGCCAATAAAGCTCCTTTGAATTTGAATTTGAGAGAGAGAGAGAGAGAGAGAGAGAGAGAGAGAGAGAGAGAGAGAAAGAGAGAGATTAAAATCATCCTGTCCGAGGCAAACCCCTAGTAACTGCCTATAAATAGTGAAGTTTTTAGGGGAGCGGTGGTGGTGAGAGACTAGAGACCAGTCGCTGACAGTGAGAGGCAGCGTTGGCTAATCGTGGCTGGCAAACGCAAGGCAGCAGCCAGAGGGAAGGGGGAAAAGAAAAGGAAACAGTGGATTTGACCATCAGCTTAACTTCCGCCGATGTATTGAGACTTTAATTGTGGGCAGCAGGGTCTGCGGCGGTGCGTCTAAACGTTCGGGAGGCGGGGGGATTGTCTGACGTTCCCCCCTGCTGCTGCTGCTGCTGCTCGGAGAGATGATAATCAATGAGAAGTGGGGGCTGCCAGTTATCGACTGAGAGAGGAGATTAATGGGGCTCTCCCTGAGGGGCCCTCTGTGTGTGTGTGTGTGTGTGTGTGTGTATGTGTGTGAGTGTGTGTTTATTTGTATATGTGCTTGTGTATGTGTGTATAACTGGTGTCTATTTGTATGTGTGTTTATGTATATTTTTGTCGAAGTGTGTGTGTGTGTGTTTGTGCAGAGATTGCTGTTTGTATGTGCTTGTATTTGTGCATTTGTGTGTGTTTGTGTGTATGTGTGTATCTGGATGTGTGTTTGTGTGAGATTTTGGGCTCTGGTCTTTTGGTGAATCTGTGCAACACTTGCTACCCCACACCCCTAAAATCTCTCCCTCCCATCCTCATGCCCATCTCCAGGCTGGCTGTCTGAGGCCCCAGAGGATCGCTCCATGCCTCGGGGCTATCTAAGCTTACTTTGCCTCTTTCCTCCGCTACGCCCTCATCACTCCCTTTACTCTCCCCTCTCCTCCTTCATCTCTTCTCCCCACAATCATCTTCATGCCTCCTCCTTTCACCTCCTTGTTTTATTTTTATAATTTTCCTTCTCTCTCTCTCTTTCACTCTCTCTCTCTCACTGTCTTTCATGCTGTCTTTCTTTCATATCTTTCTATCTGTAGATGAACTGAGCTGAGCATCTTTGGGAGGCCAGTGGGTGAATTCCTCTAGTAAAGTGTCCCTTTAATGGATTTAATGGATGCTGTTGCCCCTGGTGTCGCCATTAGAAATTGACCTGCTCTTGGAAGGGAACTGTGAACACCCTTACAGCTGCTGGGAAACACCCCATGAATTATACACATGTGTGCATGGAAGACTTGTGTGCTCTTCTATCTGTTGTGTGTGTGTGTGTGTGTGTGTGTGTGTGTGTATGTGTGAGGGGATGCATGTCCACACATGACCTATAGAAAGAGAGAGAGAACACAAGAATTTGCATGTGTTTTGGCGTGTGTTTAGAATTGTATGTATCATTGTGTCTTCATATTTACACTTATGTAGAAAACTCATGTATTTATTTGCCACTGCTACCCCACCCCCCCCCAACCCCCACCCTCCAACTCCATCTACCACTTCCCAGCAGTGATGAGCAAATCTGTGTGGCCCACTTCTCCTTCATATTGTGAGGTAGACACAAGTGCTGCTGTCTGCTGCATGGCCGCGCAGGTGAGGATCTTGTTAAATGCCTGGCTAAGCTGGAGACTGACAGGCACACCTGCTTGTCAGGGCTGATCTGGACGCTCTCAGCAAACAAACTAAGCCTGCCTGCGGGCCGGCTAATCCAGCCGCATTACGTATTAATAAGGCCCCCTCAAACACACACACACACACACACACACACACACACACACACACACACACACACACACACACACACTCTCTCTCTCTCTCTCACGCACACACACACCTCCCCCATGTAGATGAAAAGAGGCTTCTTATTCTTCTTCAAGTTTGCTAGGATCTGCAAGGACGGTGTGTGTATGTGTGTGTGTGTGTGCAAGTATGAGAGAATATCCAGGGTGGGAGTCCTGCAGTAAAGTTTGTTTGACTTGCTGCAGTGCATGTCTGATCCTCTTGCTCTCTCACTGGAGTAGAAATGAGTAACTTCAGTGCACAAATGTTTGTAATTAAATGAATGATACAGGGCACATGCAAGAACAAGACTATACCATGTATATGTGTGTTTACTCACACACGCTCACACACACACACACACACACACAAATAATATGTACTCAAGGCTGGATATTATGGTGTTGCAGAAATGCCTAGACAGGTAGAAAAAACGATAAGTATCATCTGGAAATGTCATGTCAAAGGATGTTTTAACTTCATGTAAATTTTTTTCTTTCACTCAGATATACAAGTATGATTGCTAGCTGGAATGGTGAGTGGAAAATATGTTATTTTTTCAAGCTCAGTGGTGCTTCTTACACAAGAGAGAGACCACTGGGCCACACATCAACTCTGATCAGACCTATCAAGCTAAGATCTGCACTACAAGGGATTGGGATAGTTACATACGGATGTGTGTGTGTGTGTGTGTGTGTATGTGTGTATGTGTGTGTGTATACACGTGCAGTCCTGTTTTCAAACTCTCATAAATGGAAAAGCAAAGTAAGATCAAAGCTGGGGAGTTCTAGGAATGGACAGACATGATCAGTGGATGAAGTATGATCAAAGATGGACACCAAAGTTCCTGCACGCCGCTCTGCTTTAGAGGCACCAATCACTTTAGAATACCTGACTCTGCTTCACATATGAATGGGAGAAATGGGGTAGACAGTGACTGGGAAAGAAAAAGCACAGACACTCACGCATGTGCATGAGTGCGCACACACACACACACACACACACACACATACTCACACACACTGACATGCTTACACACACACACAACGAAGCTTTGACTTTCTCAGCCAATCAATAAACAAATTTAATTAAGCAAGTACAATAAACTGCCACCAGGCCTGAGTACCACCCCAACCCGCGCCACTCAGGCGTTGGTCCAGTCTAGGGGGAAATGTTAAACCAGACACCGCAGGCTTGGCTGCTGCAAACTACTAAGAAGTGCAATTAACGATAATGCTCCTGTTAGTTAAAATGGATTCCTGCCACTTGAAGGCTCTGTGCACCACCCCTTCCACTCCCCCCCACCCCCCACAACCACCCCTAAACTCATCAGGAACTCTGTAAAGTAAAACAACTGCCAGTGTTTGTGGACATGGGCAGTGCAGTCCAATTCTGTGGTGGGATCAACATCATTAACTGACTGGTTTCCCTTGGCTGAGCTCTGCGGACTGTGAGTTAGGTGTATGATGGTGATTATTGATTCACAAGGTGTAGTGTGAAAGCGGGAGACGGAGAGCGCTGGTGTGTGGTCTGCATGGGGGAGGTGTGTTGTGTGTGCAGGGTATGAGTATTTGTAAGAGTTGCACATTTCTCTCTGTCTTGCTCTCTTATACACACACAGACGCACACACAACCTCTCTCTCTCTCTCTCTCTCTCTCTCTCTCAGTGTGTGTGTCTATCCCATCTGTGTTTCTCTCTCAAAGAATGAGAAAGTAAGAAGCCTTAACTCACCTCTGTGTGACTTGGTGCTCTTTGTGCAACTTCAGCGCATAGCAGGCTGAGCTGTGTGTGTGTGTGTGGCGTAGGCCGGGAGAGCAGGCAGCCGCAGGGGGGCAGAGAAATCTGATGTTGAGGAAAAAGACAGTGAAAGACAGAAAGGCAGAGAGAAAGAATAAAAACAGAGAGAGAAAGAACGAAGGAGAGAGAGAGAGAGAGAGAGGGGTGGAGAAGCAGTAGCACAGAAAGAAGCCAAGAGAGAGAGCTCAAAAAAGAGAGGGGGAGAGTAAAAGAAAAAAAGAAAGAAAAGGAGAGAGGGTGAAGCAGGGCTTTGTATCTTTCCTCCAGGTGAGTGAGGGCGAGGTATCGCTCCTCTCGCTCTCTCTGCCTGTGATTGCATGCTGTTCGGTGGAGAGGATGTGGTTAAAATTCCCTCTGGGTGCCTACCTCTCGTTGGGAGAGCGAGAGCATCCTCTGCGCTCCACTCTGATTCTCTGCCAGTTAGGCACAGTCAAATCAGTTGGGCTCCAAACTGTTTTCTGGAATGGATTTGTTTACTGACTTTGACAGTGTGAAAGGCCTTGTCTCTTTGGAAGACTCTTTCCACTTTTGATATTTGAATCTGGGTTGATTTCATTAAACAGTATTCTGTCAAAACAGACAGCTTACCTTAGTAATGGGCCACAGTCTGAAGCAACACTTTTCTTTGTTTCAGATGAGAAACTCTTTGATTTGATTTTGCAACATTAATGCAGAAACAAAAAGAGATATCTGTAGTCCCAACATCTTAGAGTGTCTGTTGTTTTGTGTTTCTGTAGGCCCATGTGTGTATGTTTCAATTCAATTCAGTTTTATTTATACAGCGCCTTTTACAATAGTATTGTCTCATGGCGCTTCACAGAAGGAGCACCCAAGAGCAACAGGGGCAAGGAAAAACTCCCTTATGTTCAGTTAATCTAGGAAGAAACCTTGGGCAGATCCACGACTCAAGGGGCTAACCCAACTGCCAGGGGTCATGGAGAAAAATTACAATCAGTAGTAACCATGACAGACTATAAGTTGCCTATGGTTTGGCTAAGGTTCATAATAGTTCATAATAGAGTATTATCCTACTTTTACATTACATGGTAGTCAATCTATAGGTGGTTATCAGGAATTATAGCTGGACAATGTAGCAGCGGCCAAGTATAGTGACAAACTCAACAGAGTGAGATGGGTCATGGGGGTAACAGTAAGGGTCCATTTGATAGCGCCATTGTGAGGGGGGGTCAATCACAAAGCCTCAGGAAGGGGAGTCGGGCCCAGCATCAGCGTCCAGGAAGGTCCTCTGTGATGGGGAGTCGGTCCTGACATGGGCCTCCCGTAGTGTTGGTTGTAGTCCACTCAGGAGGGGAGGGTGAGAGGAGTCCGCCAGAATGAGGCAGGGATGACACTCAGCAAAGATAATTGAGGACAACAGAGGAAAATAGAGAATTAGGCCAGGCTCACACATCAGAAAGCAAATGTGTAATTTGGGCATACATATATGTGTATATATATATAAATATTGAGAGAGAGCTGAAAGAGAGAGAGAGGGAGTTGTCCGGCATGACACATGAGGGTTGTGTGGCGGCGCTAGGCTATAGCAGCATAACTAAGGTATGATGCATGGTAACCCAGCACCACTGCAGGGATGGTCAGTGGCTGCCATGCCTCGCAACTGGGGGCAACAGCAGAGGCAGTCCCTTCCAAAAGACCCATGAGAAGTGATGATTTGCCATGCACCATCCCTAACTATGGGAAACAGTAAAGAGGAAGGTTTTAAGTCTAGACTTAAAGGTATTGAGAGTGTCCGCTTGTCGAATGTGGGGGGGGGAGATTATTCCACAGGAGGGGTGCACGGTAACAAAAGGCTCTTCCTCCTATCGTAGATTTTGATATTCTTGGGATTACAAGGAGACCAGCATTTTGGGATCTTAGGGCTCTAGGAGGGTGGTAAGGGACAAGTAAGTCTTTAATATATGTTGGTGCATCGCCCTTGAGGGCTTTGTAGGTTAGGAGGAGTATTTTAAAATCAATTCGACTTTTAATAGGGAGCCAATGTAGGGAAGCAAGGATAGGAGAGATATGTTCATATTTTTTAGTCCTGGTGAGAGTTCGGGCCGCAGCATTTTGTATTAGTTGTAGGTTTTTGATGCAAGTATTGCTACACCCAGAGAACAGAGCATTGCAATAATCGAGCCTGGAAGTAATAAATGCGTGTATTAATTTTTCAGCATCCTCAAAGGATAAGAACTTTCTAACCTTATCAATATTTTGTAGGTGAAAAAAAAAGATGTTTTTGAAATGTGTTTTACATGACTATTTAGAGAGAGGTCCTGGTCAATAATTACCCCAAGGTCTTTAATTTTTGCATTACATGACAGTGACAGGCCACTGAGTAAGTTTTGGTGATGGGGTAGAGTGTTGGTCAGCTGTTTAGGGCCAATCATCATAACTTCAGTTTTATCAGAATTTAAACAAAGGAAATTATTAGTCATCCAGGTTTTGATGTCTAGGAGACATGCAACAAGTTTAGTCATTGGCATATAGTCATTAGGCTTCATAGAGAGGTAAAGCTGGGTATCATCAGCATAGGAGTGGAAAGTGATACCATGTTTCCTTATAACAGATCCTAACAGTAACATGTACAAGGAGAACAGCAGGGGACCTAGCACTGAGCCTTGGGGTACACCAAACTTTACTTTGGTATGGGTTGATGACTCATTATGAGCGTGTACAAACTGGTGGCGACCAGAGAGGTATGATTTGAACCAGGCTAATGCAGTGTCTTTGATGCCTATCATGTGTTCAAGTCTGTGTAGTAGGATACCATGGTCAATAGTGTCAAAGGCAGCGCTAAGATCCAATAGAATTAATATTGATATTGATATATATCCATATGTTTGTTTGTATTGCAAGAGTGAATGTTTACTTGACTCAAGTGTACCAGTAACATTGCTCTTTGTGACACAAGTATATCAGCAAGTATGTGAAACAAGTCTGAATGTCCTCCCTACCCTATCAGCCTGAAGCCCTGAAAGACTTAACTTGAATCAACCAGTCATCTTCAGGGCTTCCAGACTTGAGGGTTCAGGTCTTAGGGATTAGTGGGGACAATGGAATTCAGCCATTTTTACTTGTAATTCTGTGAGTAGATAGCCAACTGAGTATAAACTTACTGTAACAAAAGGCAAAGGGCAGTAAGGGGGTGGGGGTGTAGCTTTGGTTTAGACTAAAGAAATATGTTCACTGTGTTTACAGGGAGGTAATTTTTTCCAGGAGATGTGAAATTGAAAGCATGAAATGATTTCCTCTAGAGGACCAATGCACTGACAGTTGCATTCACATCCCATTTCTGTCTGATTGGTTAAGGTGCACAGGCATGAGCAAAAGCTTTACATCATTTACGAGCCTCATTCTGTGGATTCACAGCTAAACGGTACCTGTCACTCTTCCTGTGTCAGTCTGTGTGTGTCCGTGTGCGTGTGTGTGTGCGTGTGTGTGTTTGTGTGTGTGTGTGTGTGTGCACCTTTGTGTTTTCATGAGTGTGTTTGTTTGTGTGTGTAAGGCAAGGCAAGGCAAGTTTATTTATAAATAGCATTTCATACACAGAGGCAGTTCAATGTGCCTAACAAAGAAAAAGGCAAATAACAGAGAATAATAGAAAATAAAATGACAAATATTGTGAAAAAAGAAAACAAAAGAAATGAAATAAATACAATGATTGAAAAATCATTTCCTACACAGTTGTATCTGTATAATTAAGGGCACACTTAAGGTGTAAAATACTACATGACTAATGCACAATTCAGAATGATGAAGGAATTCATGAGAGATTCAAAATGAAGTAAAGATTATGTCACAGTGTCGTCATTTGAACACTCCTCTGAACAAACCTCATCAGGCAACTTAGAGACCCCTAGCCTCCTTGCCTGATGTTGCAGTGTAGTCCTTTGCGTGTTAACACATTATGTATTCATCTTGAACCACCATTAATACATCTTTATTTAGTGGTTTTGTGTACCCTGAAGTAAAGTCACACTCTTATTCCCATGTATTTATCATGACCTGTCATTAAAACAACTTTACTTACTGGTTTTCTGTACCCTGAAGTAAAGTCACACTCTGATTCTCATTTCTTAACGATTATTTAACAAATGTTCACAAGTGAAAACGTAGGTCAACTACTAGTAGATGCAAGAACATGATCCTTCAAATGAAGTCACAAAGATTTAATAATGAAGCAACTGCTAATTCACCATTAACAACTTCATCTGTTTAAGATACAGTCAGTTGTGACCACTTACTGTATTAAATGATAGCAATGAAATTCTATTCAGGTAAAACTTTTGGTAACACTTTAGGTTGTGTTCACATTTTCAGCATTAACTAGCAGCTTATTAACATGCAAATTAGTAACATACTAGCAACTTGTTAGTCATTACAAATCACTAATTAATACCTTATTCTGCCTGAGCTTATTCTACCCATAATAGACCATTAAAAAAGAATTTCTCCCATATAAACTCCTAATCACTGTTTATACGTAGTTAGTTGTTCTATATGAATTATGATCTTAATTTGCTTTGGTTAGTATGGGGCTTATAAGGCAGTAGTACAACAGGAACAGCTATCTCCTGCTGGGAACTCACTTTACTTCCCTGCTGGAACTCTGGAGAATTCAGATCAGTTGACCAAAACCATCATGCACTGACATATCTAACCATCCACACGGGACTTTGCACTGCAGCATCAGACAAGGAGTGCATAGTTCCCTGCTGGCAAACAATTAATATAGGTGTGTGAATGACATTGAATTAACAATAAATGACTGTTAAGTATTCACTTTAACCCATATTGACATAATTATGAGTTCATGATGATTCCATCATGAATTCGTAAAAGGTAATATGCAGGGGCTTTACAACTGCTCTTTTCAAGGACACAGGAAATAATCAGCCAGTCTCAAAGGATGCATTTATGATCTGAAGCACATTATAAGCAGCAGTTATAAGGTGAAGAACAGATCTGAAAAGTTGGTGGGCAAAATGTCTGATTCAGATTTTAAAGAACTGAGACTTTCAAGAGTCTTATAATCAATCAGGCTAAATTCTGACATTACATTGAATTTCTCTTTCTGTGTAACTGGCGCTTGCAGATTTTGAACTATTTGCAGCTGAGATGTTATATTCTGTCGTATTTTATCAATTTTACCTTTAAAGAAAGTTGAAAACTCATTGCATTTCTTAACTGAGAGAAACTCAGGTGCTAATTGTTATGAGGGACTAGTTGAAAATAGCAAACAAGCAATGTTCATATCCCTGTTGATGATGCTGGAGAAGAAAGACTGTATTGCTTTACCAATTTCAGAATTATATTTACAAAGCATCTCTTTATTGACTTGATAATAGATGTGAAGTTTACATTTGCGCCATTTTCTGTCAGTCTTCTTACATTCTCTCTTTAGCAGTTAAATAGTTGGATATGACTTTCATGGTGCTTTCTGCTTGTCAGTGACTCTTTTGATTTTGACTGGAGTAATACCATCCATAATTTGGTAAATCTTTGAATTTAACATTTTTAGTAAGTCATCTACAGAGTCTGACATTTCAGTTGAGATCCATGAGAGAGCTTGCTCAAAGAAACACATGAGTTATGGTTTATGTAAGTGTGTATAGGCACGTGCAGGTGCTTTTGTGTGTTTACATGTGATAGTATCTGCTTTTGTGGAATGTGTGGTGTGGCGAGGTTGTCTGATGCATTAGTACAGATTGGCAGAGACAGTAATTTCATGTCATGATCTAGTGCCCAGGAAAGAATTATGGTGCTAATGCAATTTAATCCCACCGCTCCCCTCCTGAGACTGCCACTACGGAGAGTAAATGAAGCTGTTGCCTTATTAAATACAATAATAACATTTAGTGTGTCTGGGTGGAGCACACTTTACTCCAGACATGAACAGACCTAAGCAGTACAAGCAGTAAATACTCACACACCCACAGCAAGCTTTTAGGTCTAGGCCTTGAGTCTCAAAGAGATAGCACGGACATTAAAGGCAAGTCTGCAATTTTTTAACCACAGAGCTCCCCCTACAGTCACTTTTTTTTTTTTTACACCAACGTCCTAAATTCTGACCAATATATGTGGATTTTTTTGCAAATCAAAGAATAGGGACCAGCGATAATTTCTGAAGAGTTTTTGTTGACTGACATGATTTCATATGGCTCATTACTCATAAGTAGTTACCTTCTATTTCGTTTTGCAGGGGGTTTGACACTAGGCATCTTGCAAGCCAGCTAAAGAGACAAAGGACCATAGGAGGAGCCGAGAGAACCTTCATTCACACCACAATGAGGCATTTAGGCATTAAAGTGGGGTTCTTACCAGAGGTGGAAAGCCCGGCTCCAATCAGTTGAGGTGGATTCAGTTCAAATCTTAGACTGTGAGGTCTGAAGGAGCAGTGGTTATGTTGCTTGACTGACAATTGGTCAACCTGGGTTTGATTATTGACTTTGAATAAAACTGTCTACTAAATACTAGTCAGTTTTACCTTACTTTTACTTGATGAGATTGGATTTTCCAACTCTTACAGTAAAACAAGCCAGGTGAGGGTTAAAAGGATCTCCGAACGGTAAGGTATGTTGGCCTTCCGAGGCTGTTGTTGGCAGTGGCTATGTTTAACTTGATTTCAACACTCAAAAGCATTTGTTTTTAATATTTTTTTTTATTAAAGTTGGACATTATGATGCAATGAACACTTCTTCTGTTCAGCCGGACAACGCGGGAGCCAGTACTCGAAATTTATATGAAAAGGAAGGGATCAGAAAAGGGTGGAAAAAAGAGTGGAACAATATCAGTGATGTCTCTGTGCTGAAACAGCTTGGACACAGACTGGCGCAACCTTGTGGTGTCAGTTTTTACCCAGAAGGCATAAAAACGATGGCAAGTTACTAATAAAAGGATATTCTGAAACTTTTCAATAAGCTGAAAACATTTTGAGTGTTTTTTAACCTGTTTATAGATGACGCCAATGTCAATAATATAAGGCGACATGTATTTCTAGCTGGGGATCCTTTTACTGTAAAGTATTTCTCAGGCAGAAGAGAGGAGGGTAAGTGGGGATTCAGGTGAATTCAGGCTGGCAGGGAGTAGAGGCTTTAAATGAATGTAATCAAAAGCACAATGATTTGGCTCTTCCTGGAAAAGCAGGCATTTAATAGCATCAGGATAAATGCATGAAGAGAGTTTAATGTAAATGTGAAATTGTCTTTTTTGTTCTCCTCTCTTTGCCTCTCTCTGACACACACACACACACACACACACACGCACACACACACACACACACACACACACACACAGACAAATCCACATAAAACTCGTTGCCATTTTACTTTATCTTTCCCTTAAACATTTAGGGTTCATGAACTGCACGGCCCCACAATGACTTTATGTTTCCCGCATGACCATGTCTGCACAGCGCTGAGCAGTGCCTTAGTGGTGATTGGCCATCTGTAATGCCCTCCACCTTCACCCTGACATCTTGCTCCTACATATTTCCATGGCAGACCTACAGCACTGACTCTTTGTGACCCTCAACAGTAGAGTGCATTACCCCCCAAATCCATAATCCTTGTCACTCCCACCACACCATGTAAGAGTCTCACCCCCACCACCCTAACCCCTTGGCAATACTTCTGTGGGAATGAAGAGGTAGCAAGGTATTTGTTTGCTATGGTTACAGTAAAGAAATAGTGGTATCACTGTTCTATGCTAACAAGCTTGCTGTTATAATAATTGCCAGTGTTCGGTTGTAAAAGATATATTATATAAGATGAAATTACTATTTAGAATGACAGCTGTGTGGTCATCAGTTCCTCACAAAACCACAACAACACAACTTGAGCCAAAAAGGATTTACCTACAAAAATATATGTAGGTTCCTTGAAATTGTGAAAAACGTTGTGCTTTTAGCAATGGCAAATAAAATCATTAAAGCATCCTGTGTAGATCCCTTTGACAGTTTATTTTAAACTTTTGAGAAGATACTGTATAAGAAGAGGTACTCTTCTTCACTCTGGATTTTCTACATTAGCTAGGCAACCATGTTGGGTAAGCTATAGTTAAGCTAACTAGGGTTATGGTGGTTGAGGTGGTTGACATAGCAAAGGCTTAGTCACCCTCTTAGTATACATGACTTCAGATCACAAGGGGAATAGCTGGTCATTGTCACTAGTCATGACAGTGACTACTCTATAATTGTCCTCCTCCTGCTCCTCAGTCTATTTGAAATGATCCTGTGCTTTTTACCCATATTGCCTTTTGTGCTCACACTGGAGACATAGGACACCATAGCATCCATGTAAATGGACATTTGACTACAGTGCAGCTTTTAGCTTATTTCTATGCTGCCTCTCCATGTTCTTCAGCTTGTCTGTAGTATTGATTCCTCATGACAGAGTTGGTGCAGAGTGTTAGCCCAGAGCAATGCTGCCTTCCTACCAAGCCCCTCTCTCCTCAGGAGGTTTCAGCTTGAACTTTGAACAAGGTTAAGCCCCACCATGCCATTGCTTCGTCTTTGTGTGTGTGTGGTTGTCTGAGTGTGTTTCTCTTTCTCTCTGTGTGTGCATGTATGTTGGTATGGACAGTATGTGTCTGTACGTGTGTGTTTGTGTGTCTTAATGTAAGTGTGTACATGCCTGTGTGTATAAGTGTGTGTATCTAAATGTATATTTGTGTATATTCTATGTTTATGTGTGTGCAAGTGCTCCCACACTTGTGTGACAGCCACACTGCTGACGGTGGGGATTCTGTGAATGTTGTCTGCTTGATAAGGCCTGCATTAGCTGATGCGGGGCGAGCAAGAGCCATATAGGCAGGCATGTAATGTTATTCCCATCCCAATTAGCTGCTATAACATGTTCATTAGCAGGGCAATTAGAGAGAGGGAGGAGATCTAGAGGGAACGGGTAAACGAATTAGGTCCAACTGCGTCTGTGGTTCACGTGAAGAATCAGGGCTGGGTGGGGTGGTGTTGGGTGGGGTGGTGTTGGGGGGGGGGGGGGGTTAGCCTGAGGTGGAGCTCTCTATTCTTGTATTTTTAATGAGCTGGATTTAAAAAATGAAATCCATTTATTTATTTATTTAATTATTTGTTTATTTCTTTCTCTGTTTTGCTGAAGGTAGGCCTGTGTTAATGGGGTTTGGGTAATTACACGAGAACGCGGACACCACCACAACACTGCGTCTTAAGCCTGGCTTCACCCCTCCCTCCCTCTCTCCCTCACTCGTTCACTCGCTCCCTCCCTCCTTCCCTCTCCTCCCCATTCTCTACTAGTTCCACTGGCCAGTCTGGCCACCCCGCAGGTGCCTGAGCTGCAGTCACAGTGCCCCTAGGGCTGCATGCTAAATCAACCCGTGGCTCATCTGCGGACAACAGAGCTGGATGGAGCATAGAGTAGGGTGTGTGTGTGTGTGTGTGTGTGTGTGTGTGTGTGTGTGTGGGGTGGGAAGGGTAGGGAAGGGTAGGTTGGCGGTGTTATGTGGAGGGACATCGATAACAGCACGATGTTGGTGGTTTCTCTTCTGCTATCAATATGCTCTCTCTTTAGTCTCTAATGGGGTGTGTGTGTGTGGGGGGGGGGGGCACTGTACAAAGGTAACAGCCTGAGTACATTTGGAGGAGGAGGTAAAGCAAATGTTTGCTGGAAGAAATGGGATATCAGTCCGGCCAGATTGATTCCCGTATCGATTGGGCGCAGTGCCGCTGCGATGCTCACGCCGGGCCGACCTCCGTCTTTAATGGATCCGCCGGGCTTTTCTCTGATTAAAGAGCCGGAGGCACGAGGGAAAAAAACACTGGAGGAGTCACCCACATCAAAAACGCAGGGAAACGGTCAGGGTGGGGGGTGGGGGTGACCAAAAGGCTAGTGAGTGAGTGAGTGTGTGTGTGTGTGTGTGAGTGAGTGTGTGTTTGCGCGTAGGTGGTGGGTGTGTTGGGGAGACAGCGATGCTGTTCCTGGAAGACAGAGGAAAATGTCAGCTTTGTTTTTTTATGAAAGAGAAAGGCAAGAAGGTGTTTGATGCAGAGGTTGAGGAGAGGCAAAAGAAGATTGTCACCCTATGCATCTCTCTCTCTCTCTCTCTCTCTCTCTTTCTCGCTCCCTCTCTCTTACACAGTCTAAGTGGGTGGATGTCAACATAAACCTGCTTACATGTTTATCCTAATTTTTATGTATACAGGTATGTAATTTTAACCTCATATGTAATATAATGTAAATATAGAGAAAAAACATGGGAATACAGCATACTGCCATGTCTAACTTCATCAGCATCATCCCAGGCATTTAATGTCTTGCTAATTGATAAAATGCTCTACACATGGCCTGACTTCTGAGATGCTGCAGTCTCTTTCACCTTCAGTTTTATTCTTGGTTTATCTGCAAGCTGTTTGTCTCTGCATGTCTTCCAAATGCTCTAAGAGCGTGATTTAACAGACCTAACACACTGACATTTGCATACCCAGCTCAGAAAGTGTCACAGTGTGACTTTACTCAGATATTTATGCTAATACACAAAACAGCAGTGCGGGGAAATATATATATATATCTAAAAGGGAAAAAAACCTGACCATAGAGACTAAGTCACCGTAAATGACCTCTTCAGTGTGCAATACACTGGGCACAAGTCTGCTGGCGAAGACCTTTAGTGAGGCA
Organism: Tenualosa ilisha; assembly: GCA_015244755.2. Taxonomy (NCBI): domain Eukaryota; kingdom Metazoa; phylum Chordata; class Actinopteri; order Clupeiformes; family Clupeidae; genus Tenualosa; species Tenualosa ilisha. The sequence continues at coordinate 2,364,477 of PYXC01001624.1, read as the reverse complement.
ATGGGATGCAATGCGATCTGTTTAGGACAGCAGCCAGACCTGAATCAATAGCAACGAAAGGGGAGCTTCATCACAGGGAAGTTTCATAAGGGTTGACAGGGAAGATCAGTGAGCACAGCTACCAGGCAGCCCAGCAACAGTGGCAGAAGCTACAGAGGCTTTCATATATTTTTTTAATCATTTGTGAAGAACAGAGTGGCCTGTAAAAATTAATGGTGTTTTCATACTCCTCCTGTCCTTTCCTTTGACTGTGCTTACAAACTAAATCTAATTTTGCCTTAAATCAGCCGAGTGACCTCTCTCTCTTTATCTGATTTCATAAAGTGTAAACTCAGCGTTATCTCTTCCACCAGTCAAGGCAGCTTCACGTTTACAGGCTTTATTGAGACATTGTAATCACCTGCTTAAAACACAGGACTCGTTTTTCAAAACCAGTGAAAGGGTAATTAGTTAAGCAATAATAAAGCTGATCCAGCCTTAAAAATCACAGATTAAATTAGGAGAGATGTGATAATATTTTGATGGTAAAAACTAAATAAATGTGAGAGATGTGAGAATATTTTGATGGTAAGAACTAAAATAATAATAATAAAAAAATCTTATCCTTCATTTCCTCCTAATGAGAACAACTTTTTGCTAATTAGGCTGGTGATTATGTTCCTACTGCGATTAAGTGGCTGGTATTGAGACACTGGAAGTGGCTGGTATTGAGACATGTCAAACTTAATGTTTGGATAAATTCTTCTTTGAGAAAAAGCTCCACTAAACTTCTGTAGTGAGTGGCTCCACAATGCCGGCTCTGATCTATAGAATGATAGCCACCCTGTGTACACCCAATTCATCATAAATTGACAGCATAACAACATTGTTTTTTTTTTTGCAATATTTTCCTTTTTCATTTAGCTTTGATTATGTGAAGCTCCCAAGTATCTGATAGCTGGGTTAACTGCTAAACATAGACATACGGACTGGGTGTGTTGAACAGGTCCTAAGAGTGACAGATTTTACCATTAAATATTGTAGAATTAAAGTTCATTTAGTTTCATTACCCAGATGGGAATGAGGTTTAAGGGAGTAGTGTAACAATAGCCCACTGGTCAATAGCTGCAAAGCATGTGCAATGGTAGACACACACACACACACACACACACACACCACACACACACACACACACACACAGACAGGCACACTCACACAGGCACTAACATCCAATCATGGCATGCAACACATTCTAAGGTGTTTATTTACAATGGTGTTTAACACAGATCCAAGCAATCTCAGCTTGGCATTCCCTCAACCATGGAGGAGAGTGGTTTGAATGCATGCTGTGCATTTGTGTGTGTGTGTGTGTGTATGTTTGCGTGTGTGTGTGTGTGTGTATGTCCTGTCAGGGTCCAGCAGCACAGCCCCTAAGTGGCAATTTCCATATTTTTCTGCATGGCTTCCCACCACGCATGGATGCCATGGTTGTTCTGTCAGTGCCAATGCGAGAGGGTCCTCCTCTGACCACTCGCTCTAGCCATTGAGGAGGTTAATAAGGGGTCTCGCAACAATCTCCCAGCCTCTCCCCAGATGCCATACCCCAATAAACAGTAGCTCACCCCCCAGTCTCTGTTCATTTTCCGATACCTTTTTTTTACCCATCTGATGAAGCTTCCAAACTTTCTTTTGTTCTCCTCTGCCACCCTTAGCCTTCACAGAACTCCTATAGCACAGTTATGGTTGGTTGGTCCTAATCTGTCAGCCTTATGATACAGAGATCTCTGTCGGTTCATATGCACCCAGTCCCACTCTGTCTAATGCTCTCCCCCCCAACACACACACACACACACACACACACACCACATGCACACACACCTCTTCTCGGTATGAATGACTGGGAAAATATGCTAAAACACTGTAGATATTTTAATGTCTGGCCTTGTAATAGCACATTAATATTTTCTGAAGGAAGGTGCCCTTTACAGAGAGTAATAC
>PYXC01001624.1:2217500-2357500 GCA_015244755.2 Tenualosa ilisha | reverse complement strand
ATAAAAAAACCCACAGCTAACTGATTTGAGTGTTTTGGATAATTATGATTCAGAGGGTGCTTTGCAGGAGATCCAATACCTTGTTTTTCCAGACAGATTGTTTTTGCTGATTTGATCAAGCGCAGACAATTAAAGTTACTCAGCAGTAAAAGCACTCAGGCCTTTAGTCATTCTGCCTGTTGTCACACGTGGCAGCGCGCGCACATTTGTCAATGGGCAAGGGGCTGCAGGCCTCTGCCTTGGCACTGAAAACGCATTTGCAGAGAAAAACTGGACGCAACCATGGTGCCCATATTTGTGAGTTTGGTATAAGCCTGAAGAATTGTAGGGACTTAACGCTTATGTGATCATGGCAATGAAGCCTGTATGTATGCTTTGTTTTTAAAAAACAGAAACAAAAGAAAGCGAAGCAAAACAAAGTAAAACAAAGAGTTCTACAGAAAGAATATGATTCCTCCAAAGGCCCCATTAGACCCCATTCATGTAAGCCTAGGAGTCATGTTTTTTTTTTTTTTTTTCAACTGCTTTTATTTCGATTTGCATGTTAACAGGTCAGAGCTTACAGGAACACAGGTGCAACCATGCAGCAACTGCTATGCATTGCTTACACACCAACTGCTTTGTGAGTGAGGCTTTATCTGTCCTATAGAATTAGAGGTAAAGGTCATATAAGTTGTGCTGTCCCAGCCAACGCTTATGTGAGAACAACACATTGCTGACAGAAATGTGACTTCTATAGTTTGAATTTTGAGTACCTTATGTTTCAAATGCATTGATTTTTCCTGTATTGTGTGCCACACTTATATACAGTAAATGCAAGCAATGTTGCAATGGTAAAATTCCATCAAACTTTTTTCTTCTTTTAAAAAAAGTTTTTTCAATCACTGACACTATATGAATGTAAAAAAAAGAACAAAAATTGAACCTGTTCCTAATGGACAAAAATATAATAATAGACAAAACTAACAGCAGTGTGTGAATATATATGACTTTACACTTAAATTCATGTTTTTTTTTGTTTTTTGTCCCACACAGAAACCGATATGCCAACTGAAGGCACCTTTTTGATGTTGACAGAGCAGGCAAGGGTTAAAATGTCATAGAATACACCTCAGATTTGGTGTTAAACTCTCTAATTCTCTCATTCCTCTCTTCTCATTTATCTCTGTGTCTTTCTCATGACTTCGCCACAGCTGTTGCCCCGTGGCTGTTGCTTTCCCCGAAAAGTGGAAACGATGTCTGGCAAAGCTCACATCCCCATCCGCCATGGCAACAGGTGGCTCACACTGCCACGATTGATCTACGACGTGAAACCCGTCTTGATCGATTGATGCTGCTGCTGACGGATGCAAGCCTCTCAGCACAGAGTAAGCCAAGCGTGCACACACACACGCACACGCACACACACACACACACACACACACAGACACACACAAACACACACACACTCACACACACACACAAACACACACACACACACACACAGAGACACACACAAACACACACACTGCTGGCATTACTAAATTAACACTTCCCAATAGTGCTGCATGGGGTCACCTCTGAGGCAGAGAGCCATCAGCAGCAGGCGTCTTACCAGGAAGTGTGTGTGTGTGTGTGTGTGTGTGTGTGTGTGTGTGTACCGTTAACACCCACCATTAGCGCTAGTCTCAACTGGCTTGAAAGATGCTGAAAAGATTCAAACATGGATTCTGGCTGCAGCCAGGCCCTCTGAACGTCCCATCGACATTAGATGGCTGAGGAGAGGAGAGGGAAAGAAAGAGAGAGGGACCGAGAAAGAAAGAAGGAGGGAGGGGGAGGAGAAGAGAGAAGGAAAAGAGGTAGAAAAGCAAGACTGAGTAGGCTATTATGGAGCGGGGAGAGAATCCTCGGAGGAGCGAGGGGGCCCGAGATGGAGTAAATGAGAGAAACGCCGCAGCCATTCCAGGAGCCTCATTACCTTAATGGCGAGCCATCCGTCCTGTCAAGGTTTCCTGAAAATCTCTTCTGACGCGATTGCTTTCCTCCCTGCTCAACCTTGTGCGCCGCTGAATGGTGGGAGGAAGAAAAGAAAGAGGAGTAAAGAGGGTGTGAGAAAGAGAAAGTGAAAGAGAGAAAGAAAGAGAGAGAAAGAGAGAGAGAGAGACTAAAAAATGAAATACTAGTGAAGTGCTAGCTGACCCTGTAAATTGCTGCTGAAAGATTTGTATTGTTTGGAACAGTAATAAGAGCCTGATTAGGACACGTATTCCACGTCAGACTTTATCACGCTCTACAGGGTGACATTCTGGCCTCTGAGTTGAGAGAGAGAGAAAGAGAATGAGATAGAGGGAGATAGACAGAGAGAGAAAGAGAGAAAGAGCAAGAGTGTGTGTCAAAGAGAAAGAGAGAGAGAGAGAGAGAGAGAGAGAGAGAGGACTTGTAAGCAGTGGTCAGGATCTTTTGCTGAAGGCTGGAGTGGTTCAGGGGGTTCAGGTTCATGGGAGCTGTTGTGGAGATTGAACAGTGGATATTGGCCATGCCTGGGTAAATTCAATGGTTGCCTGCAAGACATAACCTCCTCTCTCCCCCACAAACCTGTCTGCTTCTGCACCTTTTTTTACTTATTGGACCTAGAATGTCATCCAAATATAGGCACTGAGAGAGACAATAACATTTCAATTTTCGAGTGCTATGATTTAATCACAGCTGTAATAGTGGTTCATGAGTTGATGCACTGGTGTTAATTGCAAATAGATGGGGGTGTGATTCAGATGAGTTGCTTTACTTACGCTTTATCTTTTATTGAACACATTAAAGGCACGTAAGTGAATATGGAAAATAAGAAAGTTGACATTTTCCAGGCACGACTGAGTCAGCACCACTCATCTTAATGGGGCTCCTTTGGTTGTGGAAATGATTGCAGTGCACTTACTCATAGTCCTCATTGAGTCAAAAGGAACTTGTTTTGAACGATATTCATAGTTTTTTTTTCAGTTTTTGCATGTTTTTTTCTGTGAATGGTGGTTAAAATTTGGTTAAAATTGCAAGTGTATGCATGCATTTCAGGCAGTAAAGAAGGTCATTGTATAATAGGTTTAGCACACTATTGGAGCGCTGTAAATAAAATGCACGAAGCATTTAGCTCCTGTTTTCAAGGACATGCATATAGCATTATGCTACTCCACCAAGCTTACCATTACCATGTTTTTCAGTGTTGTCAAAAGCCTCGTCTGTTTTTCTAAAGCCACACAGTCGAACCGAAAACTTTTCACCACCTTGCTCGCAGCTGAAACACCAGCAAGGTTATTGTATCGGCAATGAGTTATTTAACTACCATCCAAAAAATGCAGCTGGAGCTGCCGGGATGGAAATTCACTCATTGTGTTTATGCACAAGTTCATGCGTTACACTTCTACAAGTTTCCCTGCGCACACTTCCATGTCTCATTTCAAGGGCATCAGTTGGACTTGTTCAGCGCGTTGCATAATGTGTGCTTATCAGAGGATTTTGAATGGCGCACACACTAGCCCCTGAAGCTTGCTGCTCGCATGATTCGAGGATGCCGCAGCACCACGAGTGGCACAGAACAGAGGTTTGAGGGGGAGAGCTTGTCAGAGGACCTTGAGAATGGTTCGTTTATATCCCCTTTGAAGATGCCATCCAGGCCTTGTCCATCTCAGAAGCCTTCCGGAGACATTGTATGAAAGAAAACAGATAAGTGAAAACAGCGACGGGGGAAAATAGCATCAGTCAGCTTCTCTTCAGGCTTGCAATGTTTTGATCAAATGCATTAATTAGAGTCATCCCCCTCTGTGTAAAGCTGTGATGCTGGAGCACTATTGAGCATATTAAGCAACATATACTGCTGATAGTCCTGCCTGCTGGTCAAAGCATTTCTGCTATTTTTTTTCCCACTTCCAACGTTTCAGATTGCACCAATCCAATCGGGAGTAGACTCTTCCTACACACACACACACACACACACACACACACACACACACACACATGCGTGCAAGCAAGCACGCATGCCCACACACGAACATGACACACACATGTGCTCACACACTTACAAACATACACTGCAGAAACACTCACATGGGTGCACACGCATGCACGCACGCAGACACACACACACACACCACACACACACACACACACACACACACACTTCTGGCTTGAATAAAGATACACTCCCTCACTCTCAGAACGGCACACTTTGAGCACCACGACTCGGAAACCGCTCATATTTTATCCCTGCCCTCCAAACCCCCTGCCGAGGCAAGCAGATAAATCAGGAGTGCTGTATTTGTTGTGCCTTTGGGGGGTTAGGAGGACGGTGTGTGGTGTGCGCATGAGTGTGTGTGCGCTAAGTGTATGTGTGTGTGTGTGTGGAGGGGGAGTGCTGTCTTTACATTCAGACTGCAGTGGAATGGCCTCTGGACCATCACTCTCTAAACCCCTTGGCTCTCTCTCTTCTCTCTCTCTCTCTCTCTCTCTCTATGTCTGCCTCTCCAATGCTTCCATGCACCCTTCTCACACCTGGGCTTGGCGCCATCAATAGTCATTTAAGCAAGGGACGCTTTCCACGCCGCCGTATGCAATGAAGATTCATAGCAGCCATTTCAAAGGTGGGCTGTGTGTGTGTGTGTGTCTGTGTGTCTGTGTGTGTGTGTGTGTGTGTGTGGCCACTGGGAAAGGGGAGGGTGATGCTGAATGGAGGTTGTGGAATGTGTCAGTGGCAGAGGGAGGAGGGAAACATTGTGGAGGGGTGGAGAATGAAAATTGCAAACATACATCGCCTGCTCCTCTGCTCCACCGCTTGGCCTTGTACGTCCCGCCGGCCTGGGCACTGATTAGGGAGGTGTGTGTATATGTGTGTGTGTGTGTTTGTGTGTGTGTGTTTGTGTGTTTGTGATTGTGTGTTTGTATGTGGTGGCAGAGGGATGACAGTTTCCAGATGGAGTGTGCGGGCGTTTGGTGGGCGAGCAAGGGACGGGCACTGAGGGGGTGCTCAAGGCTAAGACGCCTGCTGAGGGCCGGCTCTTGACGCAGATGAGCTGCTGCTTATAAATGCCCTGCAATCGCAGCTTGCTCTGCGGCCATGAAAATGGCCGAATAATAAACCGTTGTGGCGATAACGCTGTAGTACCTCTCCATTTATGTTTGTTAAACTTAAATATGGTTAAACTTAGTGTCCCTGCGCTCAACTAGTAGTGCATAACACAAATATAACTAAGGGGATTTGACACCCAGGGAACATACACTCTAATTATAGAACCCCCCCCCACACACACACACACTCACATACTCACATACATACACACAGACACACACACACAGTAATATTCACCTTTAATAAACAGCTTTATGAATGCTATATAGATATTAAAACTATTCATACTATGATGAAGGCCAGTAGTTTGCTTTCACCTCTCCACTTTTCAGTTCTATTCAGTGTCTTACCACTTTGTCTTTCCATGAGCTCTAGAAATGTTTTTTTTTTTTCTTGTCAGTTCCTCTAAAGACATGTTGGACAAGAGCTTTTCATATATGCTTAGGTGCAAACTGCAAATCTTTTGATAGATTTTTTTTTCCTCTCTTGTTGAAGCTGTCAGTGCTGAGCATGGTGACTGTGACATACAGAGCACACATCCTTATAAAGTACATGCCAGTCACCATTAGAAGAACTTCAGTGTTGCCAGGATCAGGAGCAGCATCTTTCACACACACACACACACACACACACACACACACACACACACGCACACACACATACACACACACACACACACACACACACACACACAAATAAAACATCTTCAGCTATTGTTTTATAGATATGGCAACAATGTGTTCTGTTGTATTTCATTTGCCAGGCTCACCTGTGTGAAATGCCTTTTTTGACGCTCAGAATAACAGATAAAAACACAAGGCAGTGTGTCTATGCGGCACAGCCTGGAGTGGAGAGAGATATTCATCAGCACAGATTTACTTCTCAAGAGTGCTGTTATTTCACTGACACAGAAACAACAAAGACATTATCAGGCCCTGCAGAATTGCAGGTGTTGTTTCAATGCTGTATTCTATATAACCTATGCCTGCTCCTGTGGAGGACTATACCAACCACACCAAGATTTATTTTAGGGTGTGCATACTTTTATAACCCCTTCAACCTTAGCTCTCAGTTCACAGAAAAGTTTCTGTTATGATTGTATATAGTCTCTTTGATTTTGTTTTTACCGAAACTAATCGATGATAAATGATACATGATACATGATAAATGATTTTATATATCTTTCTTGCAGACATTTGTTCTTAACTGTTCTTGAGGTCAATGATAAGAAGTTTCAATGAGTGCCACTGTAACTAAATCTTTAATTGCACTGTAATTACACATTATAAAATGCAGTACGCTGTACAACCACACCTTGTAACTTTACTTTTACACACACTTGCACTGAGATCTGGGCATATTTAATAGGATATAATGTATAAATAACATATTAATAAGCATAGTGTATTTCTATTATTTATACACAGTTATAATTTGTGGGATACACAGTATTGTCATGAAACCATATAACCTTTAGCAGGCTGTGCAGGGCCAGTCCAGAAGAGAAAGGCAGTGGCACAGACATACCATGGCTGACTGTGCCTGCAAAGGTGTGAATAGGAGAGGAGTCATCTCAGCACGGTGCACATAATCATTCAAGCATTTGCTTGCAATTTCAAGCTCATCAAGTTCATCGCCTTTTTATTTAGCAAATACCAGACCAAATGAATAGATAACGCTGACATATTTCAGAGGCATTTTTAATTTAGAAAATGTGTAGACTTGGAATAACAATTCTTTGCTTGAGCAGTACACATGACTAGTAATATATTATTTTCTGGAACAGCCAGCATGGCCTGCATGCTTCACCTGGTGGATGAATCTTGGGACAGGTCAAGCTCATGTCGGCACAGGACAGATCACAAGACATGTCATGTTCTCAGTTGATGGAGTGAGACTCAGTGAGCTCCACCATGTTAGATTCCTTTGGATTTTAAGCTGGCGACACAAAGATGGACGGAGGAAGTGGAGAACAGAGAGAGAGATGGCATCATGGATCAGGTGTCCTGAGCCGAGGGACCAGTCTCTGGAGGCCCTGTGGCCATACTTGATGGATGTAATATGGGCCCTCACTGACTTCAGGCGCTGATGACAGACAGGTGAGAGTTTTGCCATTTATTCACATGGCAAGGCTGTAACTCATCTGACAAGCAGAGATGTCAACAGCAAGGAGCCTCTACTTCAGCTCTGGCATTTATCAGTCACACCTCTATCAACAACAACAGCAACAAGAGCACGCAACTATGGAGAGGGAAGTGTGGGAAAAGAACATGGTAGGATGGCTGGGTTTTCTTGCTTGAGGCTCTCTGACAATTTGATTAGACATCGTCACTGATCTGACATTTTGTCAGGTCTCCACTCTTCACAACACCCTTAATTCCAATCACAATCATCACTCCAGCAGGCACATCATCATCATCATCATCATCATCATCATCATCATCATCATCATCATCATCACTATTTGTAGTAATAGTACCTTACATTTCCCACAACCATTATTGCACAGCAGTATAATATATTACTATAAGGTATATTAGATAAAACTATTTGAACAGGCTCGTTCTAATCTTAGGTACATTATGTTAACTGTATATTAAGAGTAAAATAGTGCTTTCTGTATTTTCATTAAAAAGTTTTTGAAGGAGGCCTATATACTTGTGAAACAAAGCAAACAGCAAACAAAAGCATCAAACACAACATGCCGCAGAGGATAAAGCTCAGTAGAGGCAGACAGATGCAGCCTTGTGTTCCACTAGGAACACAGAGGATTAGGTAAGTCAACATTATCCCCAGCAATTCCCCTGAACTTCTCATCCTCATCACTGTTTTACCATCGCCACCACTATGTCAGTTTTACTCTGATCTCAGTTGCACACAGTTCACACTCGGCCCTGTCGTCCCTTGCTGGCAGGCTTAATCAGGACCAAGGGCTGAGTGTGTGTGTGTGTGTGTGTGTGTGTGTGTGTGTGTGTGGGGGGGGGGGTTGCAGAGGAAGGGTGCTTTGCATCTGCCCAGAGTGGATGATGATCGAGAGCTCAGTTCCCTAATGAGTCTTTCTGCACAGCGTACAGAGAGAGTAATAAGCATCATGGTGTCGTTTTATAACCTGCAAATCAGCCCTTTGTTTTATTGGACTTCAGAGGGGGAGATAAGAACTCCCCTTGTGCTTTTGAGCAGTGCCTGTATCTGTGTCTGTGTGAGAGAGATATTGTGAGTGTGTGTGTGTGGGTGTGTGTGTGTGTGTGCGTGTCGGTGCGTATGTGATGTGTGGATGACTTATGAGAGGCTTTCAGCGGCTGCTTTACTGCATGCAGTGTGTAAGTGCAGCATGGCTGTCAATGTGCTTTATTGCACTTTTCTTCCCTAAATGCAAATCCACAGGCAGAAACTTCCGCATCTCTTCTTCCTGTGATTCCCAGGGGTAGCAGGGTGAGGCAAAACAGAGAGAAAGACAGGCACAGAGAGTGAGAGAGTGTGTGTGTGTGTGTGTGTGTGTGTGTGTGAGAGAGAGAGAGAGAGAGAGAGAAAGAGTGAGAAGCATGCACATTTTTTAAAGGACAAGAAAATTCCAGCAGTGATGGTTTGTTATCTCCTTGGGGTAAACCAGATCATTTGTGCGTCGGTTTGGTTCACTTTTCTGCACCCCATGCGGTCTGTTAGCTGAAAACAAGGAGACAACTGTTATGTGCCAGCCAAAAGGTCTTTGAAATGAAAGAAATAACTTGTGATGACTCCAAATGTGCTTATGCATATCCCGCAATGGTAAAGACAACAGCAAGCAAGGACCAGGGGCTTAAATGCTGCCACAATCTGCAGCAAAATTTCTATGTTACACTTGGCTCTGCAACAGGACAATACACAGGCCTTACACACAGCAGACAAGTGGAAGAATGCCATGTTAAATGAAGTTTTTATTCACAAATTTCGAGACAGGTCTTAAAAGTTGAAGATGAAGTTTTTTATTACACTGATAAGCAATATAATAAGAAGAAACAACCATTACTGTATGTAGGTGTATGTATCAAGACATCTGTATTTTCAAGATGTACTGAAATAAGCATGTGCACCAGGCCTTGCTCTCTTGTAATTGGCTGTTGCACCATGAGTGCTGTTCTATTAAATACAAGCCAATGGAGGAGTATCCTGTGACTGTGCTTAAGACTACTCGAAACCTACGCGCACTTTTAAAAGCCTCTTCAGCCTGCTGTTGAACTTCCACTCCACGTTTGGCACCTCACTGAGATAATTCAGAAGCCTCACATACAGCGTGGAGGGATGGAAGAGTGCCATGCTGAATATATTGGCTAACAAATATGCCTGGCGATGTTGAAGTTGTAGTGCCTGATTGTAATCCATATCACTTTTCAGGGAATACAGCCAATTTCTCTTCATGTTTCTCTTGCTGTCAGACCAGCTTGTTTGTTCAGAGCATGTGTCTGGAGTGAAAATGTTCATACACAGTCCTGGCTAGGGGCATCATGTAAGGTCAAATTTTGTGTGCGCACAACTGGGGCTTGGGGGGTGGGACTAATTTGTCATATTTAAAACTTTTACTACTGTAAAACGTTAAATAAAGGTCTAAATAAAGTCTGAGTGGTACACGTTCACTCTGAGTGGTACACGTCCACTTTTTTGGGCACAATGCCACTGGTTCTGGCTTTGCATGTCCATATAGTAGGTCTATATGCTTTTACGTGGGCACTCACTGCATACAAAATGAGAATCAACCACAGCCGCGTGGGCACTAAGTCGTACATTATTTTAGCCAATTAATATGTCATTTCAGGAACAAAGAAGTGACAGCCTTAACAACCTTTTCTCAGAATCAGCAAGTTCACTTGCTGCCATAAGTCTAGTACATTGTCAGCAACTTGTTGAAAACAGAGACTAATTGGCCTTAATGCCCTCTTGTCCACTCCACATCTTCACTTGTCCAGCCTGGTGTCCACTTTGAAATTCAGTTGGAACAGAAATGATTTCGTTCCCAAGATCCTTTTGACAGTTGTTTGTATCCAGAGGTATCCGGACATCAGCTCCGACAAATAACATTACCCCAAAAAATAACTTCACATCACACACACATGGCCACTGCAGCCTCTACGGTTGTTGTGCGTTTGATCATCTCGCAACAAGGACACACACGGCTATGCAATTTATCTAAAAACGCCACAATGTTTCTTCACCTGCAACCCAAACATGGTAGCCTATTTCAGCTCTCGCTACTTTTGACCGTCTGTGTAGCCTTCAATAAACAAGTGGCTCTTGGGCTAACTGCATGGGCCTGAATAGAGCCTTTATCATCACACATTCCTACACACATGTAACTCGGCTGCCAGTTTGCTCGTTGGCACTAGTTGAATTGAATCGAATTGAGAGGGAGAGGTAGAGATTTAACACAGGACACCATTTATAATGGCACACGACTATGAGCAGAGGGAGGACTGATAACCATTCTCCTATTTTATCTCAAAAATAGTCTCCTAAATGCCTGCTACTTACAGCCACAGAACTTTAAATTCATCATTAATGTACTGCTAATCGTTTAAGATTTAGTGGATTTAATCAAGCTTAAATGGATTCATTAGAACTCCTTTGAAAATGTATAGACACTATGACATGGTGCAGGAGATAAGCAGAGGGAAAAAAGAGAGTGAGAGATAGGACAGCAAGAGAGAGAGAGAGAGAGAAGCCAGCAGGAGAGAGAGAGAGAGAGTAGGGGGATGGTGTTTAAGAGTTCAAAGGAAAACGACAGGTTCTTCTCACAGCTGCTTTTTTCTCTATCGCCAGTGTCACTCTCTTACGCTCAGCTGTGCTGTGGTGAAGCCCTCTTTCTCTACCTGGGAGGACAGCGAGGGGGGTAGGGGTGCGGGGGGTCACCCCTGACCAAACTGATTTGATTTTGGGAGAGTGTGATCACTAGCCCTGAACGATGCCAGGAAGTACCCTGCTCCCCCCCACGCATATGCCTCTCTCTCTCTCTCAAACTCTGTGTCTCTTCTTCTTTTTCTTACTCTCCCTCTCTCAATCTATTTTTTTGTCGGCTACTTCTACTCTCCACTGCTGCCCAATCACCCACCTTTTCCTCCTTGCTCTCTCTCTTGATTATCTCTCCTCTCTCAGTCAATCTCTCGTTCTCTGTCACTCTTGTTTCTTCCTCTCTCTCTCTGTCTTTCTTTCTTTTCTGCAGTTGCCTTCTGGAGGCAAGGGTGGGAGGACTACATCCAGTCAACTCAGGTGCTTGCCAAGAAGCAGAGATCTATCATATAGGATTCTCTCCTCATCTCTTTCTCTCCTTTTCTTTCTTTCTCTCTCCCTCTCTCTCTCTCTCCCTCTCTGCCTTTCTTTGACATTTACCCCTCACACTATCTTGCTTTCTTTTTCTATTACTGTATCGTTCTTACTACTCTTTGTGTGTCTTTGCACTTTCATTTAAGATGCATGCCGTTATTCTCCCCTGTCTCAACGACATACCTTATAAATATTGATTGCCGCAATGTATGGACCGGAGCCTAGGGCGCAGCTTCCTAACAGACAAATGCAGTCAGAGATGAATTTTTCCCCGACCAAGCAAACTGCGAAGGAAATTTATCAAACACCTCCACTGTGGACATACCACTGGCACATGGAATGATAATGAACAATAGCTCATGGCTGGAGATGGTGTCCACGCTCTCCAAAGCAGCTTTTGTTTCTCGGGGGGAAAATCGTCCATTATAACTGTCCGACACTGTCCTTTAGTACATCCTGCTGTGGTGTTAGATTTGAATGATTCAAATTGTGGGGAAAGCACAGGCAGAGCATTTTGTCTTGTCTTGTGTCAGCCTGCCACAGTGGTTATTGAAAGACCCTGAGATGTACAATGTACTGTAAATCAATCAAAAGCAGCACCAAATGGAACCTGAAAGATGAGACCTGAAATGATGACGCAGAGAAGCGATAGCAGTGTAGGGCAATACTCAAATATTGATGTGGAGGCACATTAATGATCAAGAAAACAATTTTTTCAGTAAATGATAGTTGTCATTGAAAACACAAACTACATTCTCTTTGGCCTAGTAAACAATCTCTAGTCGTTTTTTTTCTTTGTGTTTGAAGTAATTTCACTGATGAAATGAAATAACTTCAAAACAGTTGTGGAGTGTGCTGTGGGCAGAATAATTTGTGTGTATGCCTCCTCTGTTTTCCCCAATCTTCCCAGTTATGCATTACCTCAACAAAACGCTTGTAGAAAATGAGCTTCAGATCATTACAACACATGAGAGAAGCATATGCTTTGCCAGAACTTGTGCACGTTGAGACGATAACTTTGAGAACAAAGGCTTATTCTCCATGAAGGATCTTGCATCATAGGCAGGGCTCGGAGCCGCTCCGACGATGACAGGACTACTGAATAAAACTGACACTGGGGGACTATTACTCTCTTGTATGTTTAAGCAATGAAATCCACTCTCATCTGTCCCATTTATAATTCACTTTATCATGTGAGCTCATTCAATACCATTACAGCCAGTCAAACCAGCCTTAGCTCTTCGTGCTGCATGCATATCCCGCCGCACAAACGTATTCATCTGCATATGAAATATGAAGCGCGGCGTCAGTTGGTATGGCCTCTAAAATCTCTGCAGTGGATGGTTGATTTATTGATTGCCTGCAGTTGAGATGCACCCTGCCATAGCCATGTAAGCTGTAATGTTATTGCTACTCATTAATCAGAGTGACAGAAACAAACTGCAGCCACGCATCTTTTACACACCACTCAAGTCAACAGGAGAGGGTGGGGGGTGGGGGCTGAGTTGGGGTTGGTGAGGCTGAGAGGGAGGGAAGGAAAGAACGAGGGAGGGCGAGGCAGATGGAAAGATAGGGAGGAAGAGAACGAAAGACAGATTGAGAAACACAGGTCAGGAGACAGTTGCGGCACAGTGGCCCAGCAGTGGCTTGATGGAGTGCCCCTGTCTGACAGCGGAAGAGAAAGAGAACTGCTGGCTGGCGCCAGGAAGTTCAGCAACTTTCCTCAATGTCTCCTTTGGTAAAACGGATGAGTTGATACGACACAAAGAATGCATGCTGCCCTGTCACAGTCAAACTGTGGAGGTCAGCCTGAGACAAGCCGGATCAAAGCACAGGTGAACTGAATCCAATCATATTGTTTTACTCTAGGGGAGGTGGAAAATGAGTAAATTGGCCAAAACATATCCCTTTAACACATAGGTCATTCAAAATGAGTGGCAAGGAGCCACATCTTGATTCCTTAAAGGTCAAAGTTGTAGTCAGTGGTGTTTGCTGTGTCAGTGCTGTGTATATCTGAAGGGCAACAGTTGTTTGTGTGCCGGCTGTTGTTTGAGACATTTTTGCTACCAAGGGTATAAAAGGTATGTTCTGCAAATACATAAACTACAGTAGAGAATAAATGTGTACAAACCAGACAGCAATGTTTTCAACAAAGAATTTTAAGAGGGCTTGTTCTTACTCAAGATGCCTTGATTTTCTGTGAAATCTTCAGAAATTGCAGTCATTTTGGCTATTATCTGCAACTTTGTTGCTCTGTTTTGCCCAAAAAAGGATCCACAGGCATAAAGATGGTAGGCCAGGAAACTGTAATCCATATACACTGTACACTGTAAATACTGACAGGTGTCGCTTAACCTTGTTTGGCTGTAGATTTCATTCTAAGTGTATGCGCATAGATTCTTTGAAAAATTTACTGACAGCAAAAACACATCATGCAATACATTACTATGTTTTGAATTATCTTGCATTTTTGAGGGAAATACTGCAGGTTGCGTAATAAACAAATAAATAAATCTTGCACCTTTAAGTGATCCCTGAAACACTCTTCCTGTTGACCTGGATATTTTGTATATTAGATCAAATATATGTAAATTTTTCTGCATCATATATTTACTCTTATTTTTAGAACATGTTAACCTGTTATCTAATGAGGGTGTTTTCCAAACCTTGGATGTATTCTGACATGCGTTTCAGGCATGTTTATTCATGTTTGTGCCAAAGAAATATGCTAAATATAAGAACTACGTCTTGAAGTCCCCCCTCCCTCCTTTTCTTTGCAGTCAACACATTACAGATTAGCAGAGCTGTTTGCTAGGAGCGAGCTTGGTACAGATTTACGCATTTTCCTTCCTTCTGCATATTTCTGTGGAAGCATGTGTGCTGACATCATAAATTTGTATGTTTGGGACTAGCTCCTCATGTTTGATGAGTTTTATTGAGGGTTGACTTGCTGAGTCACACATTTAATGTTTGATTGAGTGTGGAAAGATTAATGAAGGAGATTTGTGGGACTGCGTGGTGTGTGGCATCTTCCCACAATCTGTCTTCCTACTGAGGAGGTGCATCCGTAACATGGAGCCCCTGGGGCCACGGGGTCTGTCTTTGTGTCTCGTGGAGAAGTACAGCTGTTGAATGAATGATGCCACCACTGCACGGGTAGTCTTGATAGCAGAACAAATGATGCCATGTCCGAGGGCAATCTTGTGTAGTAGGTTTCTGAAACAGACCCTTAGACAATTACACTTCTGTTTATTTGGTTTGTTTTTGTCTGTTTTTGTTTGTTTGTTCTTGGGTAGAGGGAAGAGTGTGGCCATGGTAGATGTCATTATTTAGCAATGAAGAAAGAACTTTACAAAAGAGCAGAGGAAGGAAAGAGAGAGAGAGAGAGAGAATAAATTAAATGGCCTTAAATAAGTAAGAAAGTGAGGCGAGTCAGTGAGGGCAAGAAAGAGGGAGAGAGAGAGAGAGAGGAGCCCTGTCAGCAAATCTCCAAATTAATCACTCATCCTTCAAATATAAGGACTGCCTCAGCTCTCTCTCTCTCTCTCTCTCTCTCTCTCTCTCTCTCTCCTGTGAGCTTTGTCTACTCCTGAACACCTTTGCGTCTCCCCCACACTCTCAACTCCTCCTCCTCCTCCTCCCTCCATCACATCTTGCTCTCCGAGGTGCCTGCAGCCAGCTCACACTCCCTCTGTAGCCACAGGCCGGCGGCCAATGGGGTGGTGGCGGAGAGCGGAAGACGAGGAAGGAAGAAAAAAGTGTCACCCCAGCAGGGTTCCCGGAGCAGGTGTAGCCATGCCTGTATGTAGGGCAACAGATGCCTGTGATCTCCTAGTCAAATCTCCCACCTCAGCACATACCCAAACAGCCCCAGAGTCAGGAAAAAGCTAACAGATTTAAGAGTAAATTAATTATACACCTGTTTCAGAGAGGAAAACCTCATTCAATTGTGCCCCCCCCCTCCCCTGCATTCTTCTTGCTCATTGTAACACACTTTAGTGTCATTCTAGCTCTTAAAAAAGAGATTCACCCCCACCACCTCCATTTTTTTGGGATTATTGCCCTAAGTGTAACTTAAAGAAAGTTCCAGAAGAAAAGTCTGCTGCTACCACCCTCTTGCTGTAACTTTTGTATTGTCATGGTTCCTAATGTGGGCCTTTGAGGGTCTGAGTGACAGCATGATGGATGTGGACACAGTGCACTAAAGAGGAGGAAGAAGGCAAAGAATTGAGAGAATGCAAAAAGACAGGAGAGGAAGAAAAAACAGCCTTTGTTCTCAGTGGGGAGTTTTGTCATCCTGATGAATATTATTAGCACCTCAAGTGAGGGAGACAGCGAGTGGAGCACTGGCAGACACTTCTGCAAATGCTCAATAGACAAGAAAGTGAAAAGAGAGAAAAAAATGACCTTGTTGGGAGATCTTCCTTACTTTGACTCCAGGGTTCCTCATAGATAAGATCGATTCCTCATAGTGTATCGAGGAACCACTTTGGACCCGGATGCTGTGTGTGTCCAGTTTAGGTGATGAATGGTAAATGGACAGCGCACAAAGCACCAACCTTCACATTGAGAGGAGCTTGGGGTTTAGTATCTCACTGAAGGACACTTTGATAGGGTCAGGAGGAGCCTATTTGGAACTTGGAACCTTCTAGTTGTAGAATGACTCCACCACCTGCGCCCCCATTACCCTGCACTGCCCGACAGGCCTGGTGTAGCACTGAAGACTCTCAGTGGAGGTGGCTGTCCTTTTTATTTTTGCTTTACGAGCATTTAGAGAGTTGTCCATTTTATAGCCAAACAGAGAAGTAGGGGGAAAGCAAAGTGCAGTATTCAAGGTTCTTTTCCTGAGGTAGACTGTGACGCAACATTTTTTTAACCTTAATGTGCCGTAATCACCCTTCTAGACACAGCTGATGTGTATGTGTGTGTGTGTGTGTGTGTGTGTGCGTGTGTGTTTGTGTGTGTGTTCTTCAATGCTTTTCATTAAGCCCCTACAACAACAGCTGCTCCCACTGGTCCCATTTTTCCATGTGTGATGCCCAATTGCCTGTGGCTCTTGGCCCTGACAACCTACACATACACACACAAACACATTGACACACATGTTGACACACACACACACACACACACATACACACACACACACAAGCACATTGCCTTTGCTGACTGTGATCCCAGGCCTAAGATGGTTTAAAGCAGCAGTGTAGGGAGAGTTCCTGATGACATGGGACGTTTGACACTGAGGTGCCAAAGCTTGCAAAGCTGAGAGAGATGGTAGAGATCACACAGCCAAAACTCTATGGCGGCTGCTTTTCGCTGATGGTTATTTCATAACTGATTCATTTAATTTTTGTTAAACAGTGAGTTGTTTGATTGGGAAAAAAAAATCTGAAAATTATGAAACAAAAGATATAGTTTAGTATTGATTACAACCTGGTGGACCAGACACTTTCACTTCGCTTCACTCTTGATAGGCATATGTTTCCTTAAGGGTGGGTGGGCATTTTGTTTGAACCTGTCGGTTCTGCCTTCAATATCGGTCATATTCAATCAAGAGAACTGAAGCCAGATAGTACCCTGACATAGCACTGTAGCACAATACAATATTGAGCTGAGGTACAGCGGCACTAGCCTGGCTACAAGACTCTGCCCTCAAATGCCTTGTATTGTCCATGTGCAAAAGATATTCAGTTTGCTGCCAGCATAGCCAAGACAGTGACAGTGTTTAAGTTTCAGAAGCTGCATAAACCAAATTTGTGCATCTTGATTAATTTATACCTGATTAATTAGTAAGGGCCATTGTTATTACCACTGAGATAGTCTCTTCACTTTTCTCAGGAAAAGTTTATGTCTGATAAGGAAGTCCTCGGTTGAACTGCAGTGTCAAGGGTGAGGGTGCCTGGGCTTCATAGCCAAGTTTGATGTGCATCCTGAACTTTGTTTGCCAAAAATTTGATGCTTCATCTCAAAACCGACATCTCAAGGAGCATATGCCGTGTAGTGAAAAACACGCAACTTTACATACAGCATCGGCTGATCTGGTGGAGCAGCGGTAATATCACTTATTGGCAACTGATTGACCTGGGTTTGCTTCCTGAGCGTACATTGTGAGTATGTGTCTCTTTGGAAAAAGGCATCTGCAGTATTTATCAGTAACATCATAACAGTATTGCGAATAACATTATGTCTGTCTGTGAACATTAGTGGCAACCCCTGCTTATGATCAGACACAAAAATTCATTACCTAACCCTAACCCTAACCCTACCTTGGAGATATAGAAGTTGGCTTGTTGAAATAGTCACATAGATCACTCTTTAATCATTGGTCAGTTGCGTCTTACGGTAGATCCCCAGCTCAGATACACACGCACACGCACACACACACACACACACAAGGGTTTTCTGCATGTCACAGCAGCCGTAACTTCTTTTTTCTCCCTGAAATTCCCCTGCACTATGTCAGTTTCCTCTCTGGGGTGTAGTCATGACAACTCCCGTCATTCATCTGATTTTTCTATTAGCGGCGGTGCCAGCTCTCAAAGTCCTAAAATGACAGCGCCATCACACATGTATACAACAACACACATGAAAAATGCACAACACATTCTGCAGCTGGAGCCTGGATAGGGGCAAGGCCTGAGGGATGTAAACGTTAGAAGTCATGGAAAGCTATTTTTATTCTCACAAGAGGGAGAGAGAGAGAGAGAGAGAAAGAGAAGGATTAGATCCAAAGAAGAGGAAATCTTGCAGAGCATAGCAGAGAGAAAGAGAGGGGGAAAAATCATTGTTTTAATAATTGAATGTTACAAAGCATGAAATAAAACAGTGCATGGAAAAATGGCCACATTTTCTTCAAATCCATATGGGCTGGGAACAATTCGAAAGCATTTATGATGGCTTTTACAAGTAAAAAAATAAATAAACACAATCATCTATCATCTTCAAAATTAACTGATGTCCTGGTTATGTATGGCGCATGGCTGTATGTATCATTGATTCAAATGAGCAGGCAGACAAAAGCACAAAAATGCTGCACATTTTAACATAACAACAAAATCTCTATTCCTCACATCTTAGAAGATCTACCATTCCTACAGACCCTATAGGATATAGAATTTTCTGTATATGGATTCCAGTCCTAAACAAAAGGAGAGCTTCAGAGGACATCTCTGTTGAGAAAAATCTTGGACAAGGTTTAATCCTGTATGCAAAATTGGCCTAAATTGAAATGCAATGAAGAACAAAAGCCATCACATCTTGGAACAGACACTGACCCCCCCTTAAAGTAGAATTGTGTCTTTGAGACAAGTACCTTCTGGTTTTTTCAAATTAATTATTCAAAAAGCCTTTTGTAATATATAAAATTCTGGTTAATGTAAAGTACTGATGTAATCAGAAAGACTTGGCTGCAAGATGTGTCATTAAATTTACTTTAAAATACACTTCACTGGGATTAGATAATAGCTAGAATGCTCTTGGGCTTTAATCAGCATCTGAGCATTACTTGAAAATTTGGCCAGTTTTGAGTTTGAGGTTTAAGTTTCAGTCATCCCCTTACCTAATTTCCACAAGGCGTTTTTATTTTGTTAAAAGTACCATACATTTCTTAAAAGTACAGCATATATTTTTTGAATCATATTGTTTCTGTAAAGTTCAATGAAAAGCAATGCAAAACATTTTGTGACAGGCACTAACCCAAATAAAATTGAATTGTGTCAGTGAGCCCATTACTCTTATTGTCTCTTAATCAAACATTCAAGATGGGTCTGTACTTAACAGAATATGCAATCTAACAATATACAGTTTATAACACTGTTATAAAGCATGTAATAAGGGCTTATTACTGTATGTGTGTTTAAGACCCAGGTCCAGATGGCTGCCATGGACCAGGATACGTTGTCTACCCAGGGCCTAGAGATTGTACAGATGGTCCAGAGAACAGTTCTGGTTTGCCTCTGGGTGGATCCAATTTGCTGATGCACAGCAAAAACAATGAACACATTAACAGTGACATGGTAGAGAAATTCATAATACGGAAAAGCTGTGTCTCTATGGATCTTGAATTTTCATTCCACAAATGTAAACAGGCAAAATCAATAACCTGAAAACTTGTCTTTTTTAGAATGACTAATTATGATAACAATTAAATTGAAAATTAGCATGGCGATTTTATTTAGTTATAATTTTATTATGCCGTTAAACAACATACATGCCTCCAGTAAGTAATATAATATAATATAATATAATATAATATAATATAATATAATATAATATAATATAATATAATAAACAACCTGTTGCACATACTTATTTAGTATGCAGTGTATTAACACTTTATATGTAACACAGTCATCATGGTATCAAGGACATGGTATCAATGTAATGTTTCTCCCAGGCATTTGGTGCTGTAATAACTTTTGGCATACCACTGACAATGTGTACTCTATCATAGGATTTGGAGGTGTGCATGTTAATTCTACTGGCTCTCTTAGAGCGCATTGAGTGCCTAATGGTATAAAGTGTTTGAGGTGAGTGGGAGTTGACTATTTGTGACAAAGCTGACAGTCTTTTAGCAGGAGGCTAAAGCGTCTTGGTAAGCCAGCGCTGCGCTCTGCGATTACGCAATCGAACACAGGCGTCTAATGGAGTGTTGAAGGAAACAAAAAGTAATTAAAGACATTTTTTTTCCTTTCAGTTAAACACAATATCCTCTTAGCCTTACAGCACTACTGGTGAACACAGAATCCAATTAGCTGGCTGACAGTAGGGGCTATAGACGGAGTATCCACTTGGCTCACAGCTCTGTTGCTAAACACACAACACAATATACTTCTCCCTCGCAGCACTACCGTCGAGCACACCATATCACACCCGACAATGAAACATACTTTTTTTCTGATTGACTGGCATGTGTCTAGCATTTCTTTGCATAAACACAGGCTTATGTATGTACGTGGTAACTGTGTTATTAGGGAAATTATCATATTTTGAGGTATCAACTTCTTTGCTTCTACATTATGCAACTCAATGGCCTTTTATACATTCCATATCTCACACATTTTCAGACTGCTGAATACACAGTGTACACTGTATACCTATGTTGTCTATGCATATATGAACATTGCTGACATCTGCTGAAAAGAAAACCCGTTGCCAGTTTGCGAGAGCCAGGCGCAAGCTGGTAAGAAGCCTCTGGCATCAAACTGCATGCATATGGGAGTCTGTAGAAGTGCTCCTGTCTGTAATTTGATTAGGATGAAGTGATGAGCACTTTGCAGCACACTGGTGCTGGAAAAGATGAGACAAGCTACTATGCATGTTCCATGAGTTTGCCTAACTGACAAAGGCAGGTTTAAAAAAAAAGGAACTCTTTTTTTTTCCCGACCAGGTCGCTGAGGTAGAAGGGTGTTGATGTGTGTAGGCTGTGGTGCGATGCGCCAAGGTTGGTGTGGAGCTAATGAGCTACTGAGACAAGGATGGGGTTAAGAGAATAAATTGTCTACTTCAGTGCCCTCAGTGTCTTGTCCTTTGAACATTTAAGGACAACCAGGAGGGAATTTGGTCTTAACATCGGCTGTCATGTTCTTTTCGGCTATTCATTCTGAACATCCTGAACAAATCCAATGTCTCATGAAAATGAAGGGTAGACTTGTGATAGACACTAAATTTCATCATGCTATTAAATGTGATGAATTTCAGGATACACAGCAATCTCCACATGTATTGGTGAGGATGAATGATGAGGTAAAAAAAAAAAACGTATTTTCGTTTTTTTGCGCTTGTTTAACAATGAATGCAATGACAAAACAAAATATTAATTAACAAAAGAATAATTTATCAGTACAGTAACACAATTATAATTCTTACTCACATGACCAAAATGATCAAACTTACATACTGACAGCTAAGAAGTAATAGGAAAATACATCTCAACCCATAAACACATCAATCTAGTTATTCCTCAGTGAAGTTGAAGCCTGTTTTATGCTAATGGCCTTGCTAAACTTCATGGGCCAAAGTCTTGAACAATGTGTGGGTGTGAAAAGGAGGCTCCTGATGAATTTAACATACTGTCCATATCGTCATCTGCAGACCAGAACTCCCTATATTGAAGTGTGAAAGCACACGTCTGTGATATTCTTCTGTAGTGCTACTAAGCCAGAATGCTAAACTGATAAAGTGTGTGTGTGGGTGTGTGTGTGTGTGTGTGTGTGTGTGTGTGTGTGTTTATGTGCAAGAGGAAGCGTTCAAAGGCTGTGTAACAGCGAGTAAGTGTTAAGCAGCAATGAATGAAAACTGATGAGGGAAATAAGTAAGAGTAGGAGTAAACCACTAGTTATTGTATATGCGGGTTGAATAGATACAATTGGTTAAGAGCTGCTGCGGCAGGAAAGGATGATAGGCCCACAAAAAGGACATCATTTACAAAGGTGGTTGTTATCTGGAAAGAGACTAGCAAGAATCTGATCCAAGAGCACTTTTGCTTTCCTTACATATAAAAAGTACTCTTTTTTAAACTAAACTGTGTCATTTGTCGCCTGCTCGGGAAATTACTGCATCTGTTAAATGCAGTGCCCATTGTTTTTCATCTTCACACAACCGCCACTCCAGAAAAACAATTACCTTCAGGGAGCCCAACATCACTTAGCTTGACTGTTTTATATATGTGTGTGTTCTTGTGTGTGCTCGTGCGTGGGAAAATTGCTGTTTTATTTATTTTTTATAAAAAAGACAAAATTGACACAAAACAGTTCAAATTACAGGTCATTGACAGTTAACAGTTCATTACACTGCATTTTAGTAATTAATGAACAGATAAATAATTCTATAATGTAATTTCCTTTACTTTATATATGAGAACATTTGGGATATTATGCTAAATGATCTGGCTTCTTGAATGTCACACTGACATCACACAGACTTCTTAAATACTTCTGTGGACCACAGGACACCAACAACAGGTCTGATGAAGACCGATTAATTTATTCTTTAATGTGACTAAATAAAATTCAATTGATCAGATGAATAAATTGCGCTATTCCCATTAGTCTGTGATTAATTGATCTCATTTGTGGCTTCATGAAATCGTTTCCTGCCCCCCCCCATTTCTGACCTCGTTCTGTAATAGTCCTTTAAAAGCGATCCAATGACTTTGATGTTTCTTCCTCACTTCACTTGAACTTCCACTCGTATGTTTTCTGTGAAACCTCTAAGCCGATTTGACTTTCCAAAGAAAAAGAGAGAGAGAGAGAGAGAGAGAGAGAGAGAGAAAGAGATTGCACATTGAGAAAAGAGGAGGGTTTTATTCTCCTGGAGCAGTTCCTGATCATCCTTATAGCGCAGCTTGACTTCTCCCTTTTTATTTCCTCCGTCTTTTAAACGACCGTGTCTAATTGCGATGGCATTTTTAATTAAAAGTCAAGGATATGTGGTTGTTGTTTTTTTTTTTTTTGGGGCGCGAGCGGCGACTAATCTGCTTCTGCCCCCACCGCTCTCCCTGGCTCCCTATCTGCCATCTATCTGTCTAATGAGAAAAAAGGGAGAACCCTGTGGTGGACTTGTTGATATTTGTCCTTCTTCAGGAGGGATCCTGGGACTTGGTGATTAGCGGGACGTATTCCCGGCACGCTCGCTCATCTCTGAAGCTCCAGGATGTGAGGAGTCCTGGATTAAAGATAAGGGAGAGGGCCCTCCTCACTTCCACAAAACCGACGGAGCACTCCCTTCCCCTACACACACACACGCACACACACACACACACTCACACACACAGACACACACACACATACAAACACAAACACCCGGCTTCCCTTTATTCTCATCTTCCCTCCTTTGTAGATGCCTCATTTTCTGAACTCTTTGATGGGTGCATGAGGACAGTAAGCGCCTTTTTTACATGACCTGATGTGAACTTGAAGGCATCAAAATACCAACAGCAATAAACACAAGGGTAATGATGTGCAGTTAGTTGTGGAGGATCATTCCCTTTCCAAAAAGTAAAAAAAAAATGGTGAAAAATATGTTTTAAAATCTGTAAACTGAAACATCCAGCTATCTATGGGCTAGGGCTTCCCACTGTGCAGTGCAATTCGTCTCAGCCATCTGAACGAACCCGTAGCTCTGGCCCCGGTTGTGCCCACAGCTCAGCGGGTGATTTGGCCAAGGTGTGTGATTGGAAGGGGAGGGATGCCAGCTGCTGGGGTGCGAGTGCTCCAAGCAGTGTGGGCAGAGGGGGTTGAAGCACTTGGGCGATGCCAGGCAAAACTCATCACCTCAGACTCACCACCAGTGGCTGCCCACTGATTCTGCTCACGGGTGCGAGACTGCCGCAGAGAGAGAGAAACACAGAAACACACACACACACACACACACACACACACACTCACACATGCTCACACGCTCACACTCTCTCTCACAAACACACGCAGATCAAGAGGAGGCAAAACAGGAAAGCCCTTCTGATCCCACACTCTGGAGAGACACACAACTAAACCACAGCACTGTTTCCGAGTGAGCAGTGGACTTTGGTAAGAAAAGGCTTCAAAGGGTTTGGCCCATTCAGCATAGCACGGTCAAGTCATCTTGTTTCTCTGTCAGTTATGCCATAGAAATGTGGTGTGAAATTATTTTTTAGTATCAGGATTGCCATTCTGAATTCTATTCATTTATTTTCTATATAACACAATAACTGTGTTTGGGCCCTATCATGCCGCGGCGCACTGTGCATTCGCGACATGCGCATGGTGTCATTGCTATTCTGTGCCAGCACATCGTTCATTTTTTCCGGCAAAAAATCACGTTGTCTAGATAGCAGATGACACTGCGCCGTCATGGGTGTGTCAGCGAAAAGAAGAGGTGTGGTCTGGCGCAAAGCGTGCCAGATGCTATTATAAGGATGCAAAAATTAAATCCGCCAGTGACCAACAAAACCCTGGTCTGTCGTCAGTTGCGCATTGCTGAAAAGCTATTTTTGGGGGCGCACAGCGCTTTGGGATATGAAAGCGAAAAACGCTCCGGTCTTCCGGGTAAATTCGCCATCATAATAGCAACACACCATGGAAAATGCGCCGCTGGCTTTTAAAGGGAATGAGAGTATAAATCCTGATTGGTGAATTGTATGTTACGCCCAAAACACACCCATGACTAATGAAG
The DNA here is from genome assembly GCA_015244755.2 of Tenualosa ilisha. Lineage (NCBI taxonomy): Eukaryota > Metazoa > Chordata > Actinopteri > Clupeiformes > Clupeidae > Tenualosa > Tenualosa ilisha. The sequence goes on along the minus strand of PYXC01001624.1, from coordinate 2,332,965 downwards.
TACTTTAAGACCAACCCTTTTGAACCATGCGCCTGGCGCAATGTTCGCTTTTCCCGCCGTCAAAATACCAAATTGTGTCGGGCACGCTCCCAAAGCAACTTGCGCGACTGACTTTAGACAATGCGCATATGATCGTCAAAATAGAGCCCTTTGTGTTGTTTATCATTTATAATGGTGACGAGGAAGCCCCAGAGAGATGAAGCCTCTGAAGTGGTCCATCTCCTCTACCAGCATGTTTATTTGTGTGTGTGTGGTGTGTGGTGTGTGTGTGTGTGTGTATGTGGTGTGTGTGTGTGTGTGTGGTGTGTGTGTGTGTGTGTGTGTGTGTGTGTGTGTGTATGTGGTGTGTGTGCATGTGTGTGTGTGTGTGGGTTGGGGGTTGGGGGTTGGGGTGTAAATGTATATGGTGTAAGTTGGCGTAACTTTTGTTGTGCGTACAGTATATGTTTATATGTGTGTCTGTGCACATTTGTGTGTGTGTGTGTGTGTGTGTGTTGGGGGTTGGGGTGTAAATGTATATCGTGTAAGTTGGTGTAACTTTGGTGTTGTGTACAGTATATGTTTATGTGTGTGTTTGTGCACATGTGTGTGTCTGTGTGTGTGTGTGTGTGTGTGTGTGTGTGTGTGTGTGTTTGTGTGTGTGTGTGTATGTGTGTGTGTGTGTGTGTGTGTGTGTGCAAGCCCATGAAGGTGGTGGAAAAGCAACCATGGTGTATCTGCAGCTGGGGCCTCTCTATGAGGCTCTTTGGCAGGGCGTCACTGGGAGCAGGTGTCCTCTCTCCAGATCCGGGGCTCCTGTGAAGCTACGGCCCAGAACGAGACCCCTTCTGCAGCCAGCCAGTCAGCCAACCAAAGGCCAACACACTAATACACACACTGCCACACATGCCCCACTACATGTGTGTTCTTAGTTCTCATGGAAGGAATGAGAGTGTGAATGTGTGTGTCTGCTTGAATGTGTGTCAGAGGGGTTCAAAGAGAGTATAGTATGTGTCACTGAGGAGGCAGAATGAGAGAGAGTCAGAGAATGTGTGAGTATGTGTGTGTGTGAAAGAGAGAAAGAGAGAGAGAGAGAGAGAGAGAGAGAGAGAGAGAGAGAGAGAGAGAAGAAAAAAAACGTGTCATTGCAGCATCAAGATGTTGTTTGTGCATGATGACGACCAGGTGGAGGAGAGTTACATTGTTGTCACTCATGTTCAGTGGCTTTGAGTGTACAATAAAAGTTTGACATGGGAATGGGTAATTAATTTTGACAGCTGTCAGCAGCTTTCATAGTCTTTAGTTTGCTGCTGACATGCCTCTGGTCTGAATTACCTAGATTATTGCAGAGCATTTATCCACTAGAGTATAGAAAGAAAACTATGTATAGTCGCACACTTATCACTTTTTGCAAGCTGTTCATTAATTCACCCAGACTCCTTTTAATTCTTCTTTTTATGTTACTATTTAATGCTTTTGATTACAGTGTTATGCATGTGCTGGGTGATATATCTTTATGTTGGTTATGTTCTCCTACACGATTAGTTGCACTAGGGTTAGTACTGGCATTACAAGCTGTAATATCCTGTCTCAAAAAAAAAAATATTACTGCTTTCACTTGACACTAAACCATTCTGTGAAATGATTCCTCTTGTTGGAAGTATGATGGACATCTACCTATCTATCTATCTATCTATCTATCTATCTATCTATCTATCTATCTATCTATCTATCTATCTATCTATCTATCTATCTATCTATCTATCTATCTATCTATAGTGTCTACATAAATCTATATCTATATGAATGCAAGAACTGTCTGTCTTTTCCATGCATGTCTCACAAACTATTTGTCCAACTGCCAGCACAAGTGTGCAGTGCCAAGTTTGGCATTATTTGTACAAAATAAATGCCTGATATAATGTTAAAAAGCTCTACATTGCCTTCTTTCACTCTAGCCTCTGTAGCCACTCACCCTCACGCTACTGCTGCGTGACAAAATGACATACTAAACGTTGGGTTGACTTACCCAACAACTGTGGATATAAAATACAAATGATAGCGTGGAAAGGAGTTATTGCTTCTGACTACCTCAGTAACATACACATTGTCTCAGTTTCATAGATCTTAAATTAACATCCCAGGCAAACACTGTGCTTACAAACAAGTGCTGTATCCTTAGGTGTTTGTGACGTATGATAGATAATTGACTAAGGTTATGTTCAGATTGCTGTGCTCATCTGATTGTTTTGTTTGTTCTGATCTTTCTGACTGAGTGTTTGCACTGTGTAATAAAAGTACTCAGATCCAATCTGCATGTCTGCATTTCATCTCTCAGATCCACATTGGTTACCATGGTAGCCTAACGTATCATGCCTAGAAATGATAAACAAACTGCAGAGGCTAGAACTAGGTTTGTTTCTTTCTCAGATGGTTAAGTGGGGCCGTAGCACAAGGCTACAAATAAGTATGAGAGATGGAAGAATAATCATCTTTATTTCTGTGCATCATTGCAGTGTAGCGGATAGGCTACTAGATCTACTGCGTGGTTGAAAACTTTCACTGATGTTCCCCATGCGCATGGTAACATTCCAAGTAAATTACAACTTATGGTCACCCCATATCACACACTGACACATTTTTATAGCAAGCAACATAGTTTAAAAGTTACCCTTAATCCGTTACTTCTGTTCTTCTACATGTCACATGTTGTTGTTTGTGTCGCGTGGCAAATGACGAAAAGGGCAGTTGAAATCCTATTCAAGTGGTTAGACTGTTCAGATTAAAACAAATCAGATTGGAATCACAGCTGAAACCACCTCTGTATGTGGGTTGAATCAGATTTGGAAAACTACATTTCATGTGGTTTTCTGCTGTCCAGACTGCCCGAAATTCAAGCTAGATAAAATCTGCATTTGCAAAATCTCATATTTGGGCTGGCAATCTGAACAAGGCTTAACAGACACTGTACCAGTGCTCTATAAACATGCTGAAGTATATCTGAAAAATAATTGTTAAATGCAGTTTTTATATCAATTTCTATACGCTGATAATTGTGTGCAAGACTATTGAAATCAACAAACATGGCCAAGGGACAGGAAACCAAAATGAGGGGACAAGCACACTTTCACACATCTGGGATGCTGGCCTAAACAGAAAGTTGGAGTCATGATTGTTCGATGACAAAACCTGCTCACATCAGCTGACATAGTCACATCAGCATTACTTCAGAAGAAGACTGCAGTCAAGTTATGTCAAGGTAAAAACACAAAAACAATCTGATAACAATCTGATAAGAAACTAATGTAAAAAATGATGAAGTGTAGTTAATTCTTTTAATTGATAATGAAACTGAATCACATTGACCCTGAGCCACAGCTAATTATATTTAGAAATGAATCTTGGATTTGCTGTTTGAGTACAGATTTTACAAAAATATCATTAATCTGAGAAGTTTTGAGGGTGGAGAGGGCTTTAGTGTCTAGACACTATTCACCATGAGGAATTAGTATGCAAAGTTCAAAAAGTGATTTTTGTTGTTATCCTACTTTGTTCTGCAGGCCATAATATTATTACAAATGAGGAAAAGTTTCCTCTTCTGAATTGTTTATTAGTAGAGAATTGATTTTTGCATATGTCATCTTATGAAAAGCTTGGAATGTCCTTGGAGGACCAGTATTTTGTAGTTTTCTCGACTTAATGGCAGCATGACACAGGACTTCTCAGTAATTCAACAGCAATAAGAAGAGGTAGTTGCATGAAAATTCTCCACATCCAGGTAAAGAGGCTAGATCCTGTGATTATCATCCAGCTACGGCACTACTTCAGAGATGATGTTATCACTGACTAAGGCAAACTCTGAGGAAAGAAAACAGACACAAATCATACTGCAGTGCTGCCTGAATCTCCCATTGGAAGAACACTGTCAAGATGAGGCGAAAGTAAGGGTTTATGGATTTCCAAAAAAGGACAAAAAAGAAAACCAGGTTTCCTGGAGTGTCTGGTTTTGACTACATCAGCCTGTCCAGGTCATACATATTGTAATTTCTGATACAATCATATGTATATTTCTGTATGGTACCTTAATTGTTTCTTTTCTTTTGGGTTTGATTTCAGAAATGATGAAATCTACATATATATCATAATTACTACACAATATCAGTTTCAGGAGCCTTGAGATGCTTCCTGCATCCATCACAGAAACTTGCACCACTTATACAACCTGGACTCAATTTTAAAACTGAGAAAGCTAGTGGTATACCAGGCTTGTTACATTCCATCATTAAATGATGTGTAATGAGGCACTCAGTTGCAGGTCTGAGATAACTGTCAAAGACCACTGACTTCCGTCAAGGTTACATGAAGGTCAACATCACAGGTGAAGCATCTGTCTGTTGAAGGGTGAATTAGATGGGCAATAAGCTTACTACTGAAAGGATGGAGATGTGGAGAGGTGTGTTTATGTTTTTCTCCTTATTGTTCTCAAGCCAGAGAAGCAGGCAACCGGTTGAGGAAATCTGAATGACTTTTTGAGGGAACAAATTAAAAGAGGCTGCATTAATCACTATAATCTGGATGGTGACACAACACCAGAGTGAGGAAGCCAGAGAGATGGGGAGAAACAGAGAGAGAGAGAGAGAGAGAGAGAGAGAGAGAGAACGCAGTGGAGAGAGAGGGAGAAAGAGGCCACAATAGTGCAATAAAATAAATCTAATAACTCATTACTTTGTTTCCTCCTTGCGCTGTAAACACTGGGATCGCCACTGGGGGAACTGTTATCGTTTTTATTTGAAGAAGAAGAGAAGCGTGAGGGGGAGAAAAAAATGAAGCGGCAAATAATTAAAAGTGGCCTTATCGTCTCTGCTTCCTGTAAGCAGTGCGCTGGAGGTGGCAGTAAATGTCACCAAGGAAGGCATGCACACTGAAATGCGAGTGTCACACAGCTTATGAATCTTTTTACTGCTCTGATCCAAGACTTTGTTAAGCAATGCCGGTCTCTCTCTCTCTCTCACTCTCTCTCTCTCAGTGGCTGAGTGCAGGGCCCATTGTTCCTGCAATGCACAATTTAATCTGGACTGTTCAAAGTTGTCTCATTTTTGTTTTCTTTTATTGTTGTTGTTGTTGTCGTTGTTGTTTTTTTATCATCTGTCTTTTGTCTGTCACACAAACAAAATAAGTTTGAAGAGAACTTTTAGAAAATGAGCTCGAGAAAATTGGAAGTCATTATTCAGAAACAAGGTTTAATTATTGACAAAATTATCTCCGTTCGCTGCCACTGTGTTTTGCCGCGCAGTGAAGAGAATGTTTGCGTGACAAGCCATGGCAACAGATAATGACTAGACACATCAAAACAAATAAAACAACAAATGCTTCACAAAAAGAAGTCTGCGTGTGCAATTTCCTGCTCTCTCAAAGACATCGGAAAAAGGAAACGTGACACAAGAGATCCTGACTTGTAAAACCTCTGAAGAAGTCGACTACTCTTTTGTGTCGCACTGTGGTTTTCTCCATGTAAAAATAGCTCTGTTATCTCCATTTATGTGGATTATGAAAGGTCAATTATTAGTCGGTGGAGGTCCCAGAACAAATTCCACCATGCTTTTAATGTAGTTCCACATTTTAATTCTGCTGTTCTTTTTTTTTTTTTAATTGCTCACGCTTTTCTCTTTACAGAATTTGCCAGAGAATTCTGAACACTTAATCTGGCAATGCCATCAGTGGGTATTGTCTCACTGCAATTACACTGATGAGTGGATTCCGCTATTAGTGCATTCATTACATTACACAGACACACACACACACACACACACACACACACACACACCACACACACACACATTGCAGTCCTGGTGCTTTTTAATCAGAAAAAGATGGGCTCACAATCAGCGGCGACCTGACACTCCAGTGTGGTTATGTGTGTGTGTGTCTGTGTGTGTGTGTGTGTGTGTCTGTGTGTGTGTGTGTGTGTGTGTGTGTGTGTGTGTGTGTGTGTGTGTGTGTGTGCTCGTTGATAAGCTTGTACTATGGTACATTTGAGGACAGCCATTTCCACTGTGTGCCTTTGCTGTGTGGGATATCACAGGTGAACAGCTCCACTGAGGCGTCTTCAGTGAGGCGAGCGGTACGCTTTTGTCACTGTACAAACACATTAGCAAGGCTAAATTTCTCTGCCTTGAGTTTGATAAGCAGCGCTGCTTGGACTGGAGGCGTATTTTCTTTACGCTTCGCTAAACGTATCTGGCAGCGACGAGGACAAGCCTTGTCTGATGGTGGCTCCGCAGTCACGGCCGTCTGCGCCTGGTTGGCCATGTCAGACCGAGACGCGACTGTCATTGAGGGACAGGAGAGTCGAGTTCAATTTAACTTAGTAAATTTCTTTAAATGATGTTTCTCAAGTTTAGGAGGCGGCCATAGGATTGATTGACAGCCATCACTCAACGTACTTCCGATTGCAGGGGAATTAAATCTCCTCTGCCCATGTCACATGCTCTGGTGTCGCAAAGCTTCCCTCCTCTTGCCCTGTTACCTCTATTTCACTAGTAACTTTAAGCTTATGGACCCACGTCACAGCAACCAATTTTCCAGGAAGCAGGTTAAGTACAGTGGAGCGTGGAGCTACCGGGTTTTTCTGCTGTTTGAGCAAACAGAGATGGCAAACTGTGTGTCAAGAACAAGGGCGGTGGCCTTTGTTATACATCAACGACAGATGGTGCAACCCAGGGCATGTAACAGTCAAAGAGATTGTATGCTGTAAGGATGTGGAGTTACTAGCGGTTAGTCGCCGGCTATACCACATGCCGAGAGAGTTTTCTCACACCATTGTTTATTGTGTTTGCGTTCCACCACTCGCCCTACCAGACACTGTGTGCGAGACATCCTCCATTCTACAGTCGCAAGCCTCCAAACTCAACACACAGATGCCTTTATTGCAATCTCTGGTGCCTTCAACCATGTGACACTTGGTTCTCCTTAATTTTTTATCGATTTGAGGACTGTCCAACAAGGAAAAAAAAGACAAAAGACCTTACGGACATTAAAGTGAGGGATGCATACAGTGCAACTGCCCTCCCACTGCTGGGGAAATCAGACCATAACCTCATTCACCGTCAGCCGTAGTACAAGCCACAAGTGCTAAGGCAACCAATAACCGAGCACACCTTCAAGAAGTGGACCCCTGGGGCTGAGGAGGCCTTAAGAGACTGTTTTAAATCTACTGACTGGAGTGTGTTGCAGGATACGCATGGAGAGGACTTAGAGGAGGTCACACATTGTACAACTGACTACTTGAACTTCTGCATGGATGTTGTAGTTCCCACAAGGACTGTGCGCTGCTACCCTATCAACATACCTTGGTAATAAGTGATGTCAAAAACCTCCTTAACAAGAAGAAGAGGGCATTTAGAGAGAGTGACTTAACTGAGCTGTGTGTGTGTAGAGGGAGCACAGAAAGCTTCTGATAGAGGCAAATGAGTCTTACAGTAAGAAAGTGGAATGAAACAAAGGAGTCTTACAGGATTTGGGAGAGACAGCACCAGGGCAGATGTCGATGTGGCCAGAGAAAACCAACACCGCCAAAACTAAAGAAATGGTGGTGGACCTCAGGAGGTCAGTGTCCCCTATGCTGCCTGTCTTCATTGATGGGGTGGATGTAGAGATGGTCAGTACATACAAATACCTTGGACTACATCTTGACAAGAAACTGGACTGGTCTGCAAACACTGACACCTCCAAGAAGGGGCAGAGAAGGCTGTATTTCCTCAGGAGGCTGGGGCCCTTCAACAGCTGCAGCAAACTCCTCCTTATGTGACCAGTCTGTCATGGCCAGTGTCCTCTTCTATGCTGTGGTGTGCTGGGGAGGCAGCACAAGGACGAGGATGCTGGATGACTAGACAGGCTGGTGAGAAAAGCTGGGTCTGGTGACATGACTGGACTCATCAGTATCAGAAAAGAGGACCCTGAGCAGATTGAGATCTGTACTGGACAATTACCAGCATCGCCTGCACAACACCCTTTCCAAACAGAGGAGTATGTTCAGTTACAGACTCCTGTCCCTGACATGCTCAACTGACAGGCTGAAAAGTGCTTTGTCCCACAGACCATACAGCTCTACAACGCCACACAGAGGAGGTGTGAGATAGACTGGTCTACTTGATTCTACACCACAAAGCAACCTCATGTCCTAGGTCTGGACCTCACCTTGTCTAGTTTTTGCTATCTTTCTTACTTACCCTACCCAAACCAAGATTCTACTGGACAGTATGGACTGTATGGACTACTGGGCTGTATTAGCCTATTGCACAGACTGCCACCCCACCTCACTCTATTAAAACATCTTTTCATCAGTTTTACTCTCATCTATATATCAAGGACTGGACTATGCTTTTGCACTGCTCTCTTAACTGCTTACACTGCTTAAATGGCACACATAATAGTTTTTTTCTCTGTATTTTTATAATGTATTTATGGCATATGTACATAAATACATTATAAATACATAATAAAAGTACCTATCTATCTATCTATCTATCTATCTATCTATCTATCTATCTATCTATCTATCTATCTATCTATCTATCTATCTATCTGTTATTAATGACAGCCAATTTGATTCAGTGCAGCAGAATCAGACCCTTACTGGATGTCATCAAGATGTCATTAGTAACACCAGTGGTTGCCTTGCTACTTCCTGGAAAATTGGCTGCTGTGACATGGGTCCATTACTCCTTATCCATAGGGGATGCTAGCAAACATCATTTAGCCGCAATCTCAGCTGTTGACGTTCCAGGACCACAGCTAGCTACCAAGCCAAACATGTCCTCAGTGCTTAATATTAAGCAATCTGATGGGGGAACTAGTGAACATGCATTCGACTATAAAGGTCTGGATACCTAATCGGTATAGGAAGACAGTGTATGGTCCTCTTGAGATGGAGTCAACGGAGAGTGAGCAAGGAGGCGTTAAGTGTTATCGAGTGGAAGGCATCTGTCCGTTACTGTCATGTTTGCTCAAACACCTCGTTGCTGGCCTGCGGGGAGTTCTGACAGACGGACTGTTATGCCGGAGTCTCCTAAGCTCCCTTTTGGCAAGTCACCCACCTACTCTCCCTTTCAACACACACACACACACACACACACACACACACACACACACACACACACCTCACTCTCTGTGCTCGTACACTCTTTCTTCCAACGGCAACACATGCTCACGCTGTCAAATCACTTCTGTCTCCATGCCCCAGTGACTCTCTTCTCTTCACTTACCAACAATATGTCATCATCAACACACACACACACACCACACACACACACACACACCACACACACACACACACCACACACACACACACACACACACACACACACTGAAAAAAGCATAGAAAAACATCTGCACATGTGCAAGAGGTTCCAGGGCTAAACATGACACATGATGACAGCGTGCATCGGAATTTCTTTTTGCATGTGAGGCTGGCTGCAGAGGTGAAAAAAAGGAGAGAGACAGAGAGAGGAAGAAATGCCAGAAGGCTGTGTGTTGAGCTGCATGTGCTGTGAGGCAGGTTAACCTTCTCTCTCTCTGGCACAATGCTGACTTTTTCATTTACCGACAGCAGGTCACCGTGGGGGCACCCAACCAGGCTTTGAGTTGGCAAGAATTCATTACTGTGCCTGGCCCACCTTGAATAGGAAATGAAGGCTTCGATAAGGAGCAAATTAGAATGAGGCGGGGGGGTGGGGGGCTAAAAAATTGGGTTGTGAAACAGGAAATACTTCTGGGCCACCAAAGGTTAACTCTTTTTTGCCTTTTTTTGTCTGCCGGGCGAGAGGCTGAGACGTAAAGAGTATTTGATGCCAATCTGGCTGCCACAATGGAGCCGGTGTTATGATGTCTGTGAGAAGGGGAAATTGGAATCTTTATCTCCCGTGCTTGGTGCAGACTGGTTAGTTTGGTGTGCCAAACATGTCTGGCTTTGTTAATTACAGACAGAGAGAGAGAGAGAGAGAGAGAGAGAGAGAGAGAGAGAGAGAGAGAGGTGTGTGTGTGTGCGTGTGTGTGTGAGAGGAGAGGAGCAAGAGAGATAGAGAGAAACAGGGGAATAGAACTGTGGCAACAGTAAAATTGAAAAGGAAAAGACCATTTAATGCACACAGTATGGTCCGAGTAAAGAAGCGTTGGAATTAAATGAATAAGAATGAGAAAGGCCAGCAGATCTCCCTCCCTCCTGGTCCTCTGGGAGATCCTCTCTGGGACTCTCAGAGCCATAACTGCAGTGGCCACTGAAACAGACTGCATGAAAGCCCACTGCACCTGTTGATACACACTGCACATGAGACACATTCTAACACTTCTAACAAATAAATGCATCTATTTGATGCTGCCTCCTGTGTATGTGTGTGTGTGTGTGTGTGTGTGTGTGTGTGTGTGTGTGTGTGTGTGTGTGCGCGCGTGTCAGTGTGTGTGAGTGTCTAGGCTTGCTGTGATGCTTTTGTGCTCTACTGAGCTATGAAGATGTGCCCGACTGAGGCGAGTGAATGTACTGTATATGTGTGTTTGTATGTGGGGGTGTAAATAATATGGACATTTGTTTTTGTATGCAAACAGAGAAGTGGAGGCATACATGCATGCATGGCTGTGATACAGGGCGAGTGTAAATGTGTATAGCTATGTATCTTGGGTGCTGTGTCAACCTATGTGGTTCCAAATGCATTAATGTGACTAGGCATATGTACTGTATGTTTATGACAATGTTTGTATGTATGTATGTGAGTGTGTGTATGTGTGTATGTATGTATGTGAGTGTGTGTGTGTGTGTGGTGTGTGTGTGTGTGTGTGTGTGTGTGCTTGCATATGTAGAGTATGTGTGTCATTCTGATTACAGTAATATGGTACATACATTCAAACATATTCAATATGCTGATGATGTGTGCATGGCTGTTCAGAGTGGCTGTGTGTTTGTGTGTGTGTGTGTGTGTGTGTGTGTGTGAGCGAGAGAGAGAGAGAGAGAGAGAGGAGAGAGAGAGAGAGAGAGAGAGAGAGAGAAAGTGCTCATGTATTGTTGTGTGTGTTTTTTTCTTATTTTACTGTAGGTCCTTATGTGTATCTTAGTGTGTATTTTGTCCATGCACGGTGCTCTCACTGCATGTGTATTTATTTGTCTTTGTGTGTGTGCATGAGTGTGTTTGCGTCTGTGTCTGTGAGTGTTGTGTGTTGGTGTTTGTGGACAGACTGCTGGGTGAAAGGCAGTGGTGCCTGTGCTGTGCTATTTCCCCCCCACACTCACACACACACACACACACACACACACACACACACACACACACACACACACACACAGTCCCCCCACACCTCCCACTGCCTTGTGCTCTGGGGGAGGAGACCATAAATAATGCAGAGGAGCTGGAAACCCCGTGCGCTGCAGTCGTGTGTGTACGGAATGCTAAGGAGACGTTTGTTTGTGCGGCGCGCTGTCTCTGTCTCTGTCGCCTGCCTGCCCGCCTGTCCGCCCGCCCGCCCGTCTGCATGCTGCGCTCTGGGCTCCACAATCTCCTGATGTCACCACTCCTCTTTTATTGAGAAATCCCTCTAAGATTTTCACTTTTTGTCAGTCTGTGTGTGTGAGTGTGTGTTTGTGTGTGTGTGTGTGTGTGTGTGTGTGTTTGAATTAGTTTAAATGTCTCTTTCCTTTGAGTTCTTCTGATGTGTGTGTGTGTGTTTGTGTATCTGCGTGCGTGCATGTGTGTATGTTTGAATTATGTAAATGATTTTGTTTCTTTGAGTGTGTGTTTGTGTATGTATGTGTTTATAGGCTACTGTGAACTGTGTTTTTTACAGTGTGTATTAATGGACTGGTACTTTGTGTGTGTGTGTGTGTGTGTGTGTGTGTGTGTGTGCGTATGTGTGCTTTCAGACTTTCAACTACTTGAGTGCTGAACATTGAGAGAAAAATTAATCATAAATAAACAACTTTCAGTATTTAGACGGTGCCACCAGCCGGCCTGCTCTGGATTCCTTGGGAGTTGTTTAAAAAACCACAAACACATTAGAAGAACAGTCACCTACAGTATGTTAACCATTATATGCAGTACCAGCATGTGACCTGTGAGACCTTTGTGTGTCATTTGTAGGTATCCTGATGCTTCTGATGCTTCTGTTCAGAGATTCAGACTACACAGTCTCACAACATTTATGGGTAACACTTTAGATTACGGTACACATTCACCATTAACTAGCAGCTTATTTCACCATTTGTTAGTCATTACGTCACTTATTAATATCTTATTCTGCATGAGCTTATTCTATCCATAGTAAACTATTAACATAGAATTTCTCCAATATAAACTGCTAATGAATGTTGTATATGAATTGTGATCTTAATATGCTTTGGTTGGTATGGATCATAATAAGAAAGCAAATTCTGTCTGGTACCAGTTTCTGAGGGCGTTGAGTGTGCATGTTTTGTCTTTTTTTTTTTTTTGACATAATGCTCTCTAGAACAGAGCACCCACAGCATTGAGGGTGACAGTGTGGTTGAGGCAGGTCTGACAGGGGTGATATGTGTGTGTGTATGTGTGTGAGTGTGTGTGTGTGTGTGTGTGTGTTGTGGTATGTATGGTCCTGTCAGCCCAGAGGCTACTTCAACTCCACAAGGCTTCAACTCTTTTCTTCCACGCTGAGGGTTTGCATCAGATAACTGCCCTGTTTCTTCAAGCCAAAGTAAAAAAGCTTGGCCACTTCTGAGTCTATTCCAAATGTCTGGGGGCATGTCCCATATAGAGGTGTAATTTGGCCATTCGTTAAATCTTTCTCTGCACTCTGAATTAAAACACAGTTTAATCATGACTACTGTTCAGGAATTCCATTAAGAGACAGTACACCACTAAATGTGGTAGGCAAGGAGCAGGAGGCATCAGTCACTTGAAGAGGTGATCACAGAGTGACACTGTAGTGTTATTCATATGTTTGTAGTCATAGGCAAAAGCGCTTGTGAACAAATGCTCAGTATAATAAACTACCCCCAGGGACAGTAATATAATTCAGAATAGGTTGTTTTTGTTCAATTTGAATTTCACACCACACCACTTCTAATGAGGGCCTTGGTGGAGTAATGTTTTTATAAGTGTTTATGAATTATACATTGTAATGAATTTACTGAGCCTAAATGCACAACATAAAAATTAAATTCGCAGATAGTTCTTCTGTGCTGCAGAAAAGAAATGGGAATAGGTGCCATTTGCTGAAATGTATTCAGCTAATTCCTGCCTGTGCCACTATCACAGGACCTTGTAAATGCAAGTAATGTTTGCAATTGAAATACTGTATATTAGGTTTGCAAGAGAATAGCCTGGGGAGTATAGTCATGTGAGTGGGATGTGGGAGGTCATGGGGGTGTAATGTACATTCACCCAATCTCCATGGTTTGCTGTGGAGGAAACTAAGGCAGGGAAGAACTACAAGGTAAATCAAGCAGCAGGTCATTAAATATTCACATCATCTCGCATGACTGAGAGAGCTGCTGAAGTTTCTTCTGTGTTTATGACTCCAAATTCTCTTCTCTGCTCGTGCTGCAGTTTGGCCTGCAGAGTCCAATCCCTGCAACACACTTATTTTAGGACCTGATTTTCGTTTTGTGCAGAAAGCACAAACACAGAAGAGTCCCCAGTCCATATTTCTAATCTCTTTGAAGAGGTTGCAGTGTGCAGTGACAGTTGATCTGTGCTGGAAGCGACATAATGTCACATATGCTGTGAGGGATATGAGGTGGAGAAGGTAGGAGGGTGCAAGATGTGAGGGAAGGGAGGGGGTGACAGACAGGTTCAGAGACAGCAGGAGATAAGTTGCCGTGGTGCACCGGATCTGGGCCAGAACAGCGCCAAATCAAGGCTAAAAGCCATACTAGTTAGAGTGCAGAGACCCTGACAGACTACAGTGATTGACATGGGAGGGGAGATGACAAATGAGTTTGGGGTGAAAGGAGGGGAACATTGAAACGCTGGTTTGAGATCCTTGCAGATCCTGCCCAATCGACACAGCAGGGGTGAAGCCTAGCCTAGTGTAAGATAAATAGACAGAGAACCAACTGACAGTGGTTAAGGGGAACATTGAAACATACCACTAAAGCAACAGGATAGGAATTTGAGCCCAGTGCTTTTTTAAGGAACAGTCTGGACTGAATCCAACCATAGCCCTGTTGTTCCAGGTCACCAAGTGCTCTTGATTGGAGAGAGAACAAGAACATTTGATACAACATAGAACGAATTGCCAACTGGAACTGGACGTTTCCTTTGAAGACAGGACTGGCCAGTGATTACACTGAAGTAAAAGAATGAATGCCATTGTTTTAGAGTCTTCCTTAAGGTAAACCTCCCAGTTTAGATCCCATCTACATGAACAAGAGATAGAACAAGCGCAAGAACAAGAAACAATAATAATGGTAATGCAATTTCCATAGTGTACAAACAAAAGTGAATAGAGAAGTTACTTCGAGAATGTTTCCTTTTACCCAGCACTGTATTACATCAAAAGGAACACACTCACACTCACTGTATGTCAGGGGCCTTCAACAGGTACCTTGCCACCTGCTTAAGAGTAGCTCTTGAAAGGGTCAAAGGAAATGTAAATAAATCTCATAACATTGTCCCAACATGTATTAAACCTATTATGTAAAATCTTTATGAAATCTAAGTCAAACATCCTGCTCTGTCTAGTTTCCAGTTTTGCCCAGTTTATGTTGATAGTGCACTCCAGATTTGGCTATACCTTTGTCCAGTAAAGGTCAGAAAATATTTTTCTCTCACATACGTAGATGAAAGATGAGTTTTTGCCCTGCACTCTAAGTGTGTAAGATGGTAAAGGCTGTAACATTTATTTCCAGGAATATCAATAAATCCGATGGAAAATAATAGAGCAGCGCTCAGCGAGTGACTTCCAGAAGTAACTCTTGGAGGAAAAAAGGTTGGAGACCCCTGCTGTATGTAGTACATGTTTCCTCTGTGAAATAATAATGTTTGAGGGTTCAGACAGGAAAAACAGCCAGATAAACTTACACTTACACACGCATTCCATATGTGATAGTTTCATTACCTGTTCACTGGCTTTAAACCTCAAACCCACCCTCATGAGTTCATGTTGCTTTGGATAAAAGCATCTAATGATTACCAGAAACTTAACCTTCTTAACCTTCATCAAAAATATATCCATATCATCCACAATCCATATCAATAACTTTTTTTTACTTGATGGTTTGTCTCTTGGTGACCAGAGGAGCATATGCAAAGAAAAGAGCACACAGTTATATAATTAAAAATGAAAGGTAAACAGGAAGTCAAGACTAAGAAAAACTTACAAAAGAACACCACTGTATTCCCTTGCCTCTAGTAAAATAGCTTAGTTTAATATCCCAAAATGGCATCAATTTTTTTATACCCCTTTAGTCCAAATGCTAAGCAGCCTTGCTTTTCCTGTTCAGGCATGCACTGATAGCGTCCGCACAGCTTTCCAGTCCAACGGGATTTTGTCAGTCTCCCAACACGCTCCTCTGCCTCCTCCTTTTAAGCCCTGAGACAAAACATCAGGTTTTAATATATCAATTTAAATGCAGTGTGATATCAAGGGTGAATTCCAGCAGTTAGGTTGGGCTGGGGAGCACGAGGTTGGGCTGCCATGCACCTGGCACAGAGCATAATCCCATTTGGACACCCGGTTTGTCACAACACAGAAAGACAAAAAGAACAACCGCAAAAAAAAAAGAGAGAGTGTGTGTGTGTATGAGAGAGAGAGAGAGAGACAGACAGACAGACATACAGACAGACAGAAGATGGGAAGCAAAAAATAAATGCTAGAAGTAGACATGCTGATGCGTCTGAGGTGAACAAACTGCCGAAGCATCACATGGTTGTTTGGCTCTCCTGCTCAATCCAACTGGGCCATGCTGTGGCAGATGCCCAGAGCAGGGTTGGGGAGCTCATGGCAGATTTGTAAAACCAAGCTTCAGACATCCTCTGTTTTCACCCTAGAACTTCAGTGGTCTTCCTCTCTGCTAAGACAAATGTCAGGACTGGAAAAAGAATAGTAAAAAAAGAATGCTTAACTGATGGCATGTGACGTGTTGCTAATTGCCTTTTAATCACATTTACCTGCAATACGAGGAGTCAGGCAGGGACGCTGAAGCAGAATAGCTGTCTGTGTCTTTCTGTCTGTGAAGTGGCACTAGACACAATGCCTTAAGGGGATATTCTGGTGCCTTTCAATCCATTTCCCTATTGAATCTGAAAAAATAAACCAAATACACCAAACATAGACCAAACAGTGAAATGCCAGCTACCACTAACCATTGGGGGCAAAGGAACTTAGTTTCACTTTCATTTTCCTTGGCATTGGCTACTGGTTCACGATTCAGTCTATGCATTTGCTCATTCTTTCTCAAACAACACGGCTATTGGTTGAAATGCAAAAGTCTGGTGCTATGCCTCATCTGAATGACTTTATTATGAGTAAGGAATATCGGCAGCACAGCCTTCATTAAAGAGTCAACGCAGGCCAACCTTACAGACAGCAGGCCTGGTTTGAATGGCGTTCCATACACATACAGTATAGTGGGCCAAGGTGTAGGCATCAGTGTTATTCCCTTATGCATCATATTTAGGTCACACTCACACACACTCACACAAACACAAACACACACACACACACACACACGCACACACACACACACACAGACACACACACACACACATACACACAGACACACACACACACACACACACACACAGACATGCATGCGCACACACACACACACACAGACATGCATGCACACACACACACGCACACACACACACTATAGTTTATGGTCCTCCATGAATGCTTTTGCTTAGCACAGTCTAAAGCAGCAGTGCCCAACCAGTCGATCGTCAAAGCAGCGCACGTAGATCACGAAACATTCCAAGAAAAAATGCTCTTTAGACATGTCATTCCTGCTCGCTTTGGCTTTGACATGTAATTGATATAAATGCAGTCAGCACAACCACTGCCTAACTGGTTTATGTTTATGCATTTAGCAGACGCTTTTACTTACAATTTCAACTATCAATTGTTCAGGGCCAGCCTCCCCTAGAGCAACTTAGGGTTAAGTGCCTTGCTCGAGGGCACAGCAGTGGCAGCTGGGATTTGAACCCACAACTTTTCAGGCTACTTGCACACTAGCCAGGTTTCTTAACCACTACGCTACCACCGCCCCCAGTTTGCAGCAAATTGAGTCTTTGCACTTTCTCTCTAAGGTAACATAAAGTATCTGACAGGCACGTTGAAAGTGTGGACTAGGAAAAGTCCAAACTGCGTAGATTAAAGGGGAGTGTGCCGAAGTTGCGAGGATGTGAGTGTGGGGTTGGATAACGGCGTTAAAAAAATCATGTGGTTGAACTTTTCAACCTCGTCATTTCAAAAGTAGCTTGCAGACCAAAAATGTTTTGGCACTCCTGGTCTAAAGCATAGTCTGAAGCAACAGCTATTTAGGACTGTGTCACAGGAGCTCTCCATTTAAAGAGAAATCTTAGAAACTGTCAAAAACACTGGTGCTGTAATAAAGATTTTGGCCTAATGTGGCTTAATGGAAGGTGTTAGCAACTTACCATTTCTTAAGGATGTAAGTCTTGAAAAGAGCTTCAAAGAGCTTTGTGAAAGTCATTGAGACATATCAGAGGTGGTGACTGCGTCCTTCACATTTCATGAATTTTACGGTGGTAGAATAGGGGACTGAAGAGGTATACTCACTCTAAAATGTATCAAATTGTAAAAGACTATAAGATGCAGTCAGTGATATAATGTTTAGAGCTACATGGGTATCACATGGGCAGTATTTCCTGAAATCCCAGGTTGACTTCTAACCTTTTACAGGCTTTTAATATTCCGCCTCTCTTCTCGTTGTTTGGAAGCAAGAATGTCACTCTCAATCTCTTCTGACATTTCTGCCGAAGAGCCTCTGCAACATGCAACATGTATTGGAATGCACGCTCTATCCTCGAATGCAAACAGACGGCTTCATATTGTCACATTTAATACAACAAGGATGATATTTAGCTATTCACAACAGGGGAGTATGTCAACAATTGAGGTTTTATTAATCGTTTTAAAATTACTATCTATTTAATGGTAGATATTGACAAATAGGGCACTTTATATACACCTTTTTTATATTCGGCATGTGTGCGGGGATTTTTATGACCATTTTAACCTGCTTTCTACAAACTCACTTTGACCAGATCTGACCTTCAGATCTAACAGATCTAACCTACTGTCCTTAGATGCCTTAGGTTGACAGCAGTTGTACACCAGCATTGTAAGCACTTTGTTTGTTGTGTGTGACACATTTCAGCTGTCCCACATATAGCAAGTCTGGCTGTCAAGTAGAACTTTTGCATCCTACTGTCATGCCACTAACTTCAAGAAAAAAAAAACTAATAGCATCAGAAGTAAGATGATTGCTGATTGTAATTATTTTTGTCACAAACAATTTTGATATGACACAAAATAAATGTTAATCAAACTCAATCAAATCTAAATGTTCATAAGTAGCCCAGGAGAATTATTGACAGAAATGAACTCTCTCCTCTTCTGTCTCCTTAGAGATTTCAACCTGCTTCCTCCTTTTACTTCACAAAGAGTGGTTTGGCTTTTAAACCTGCTCCTCATTAACTCCTTCATTTCACCACTAACTCTGCTTTCACATTCTTTGATCCATAGCGGGTACAAGCACACGTCACTCTCCAGCAATCTCCACTTCAGCCTTTTCAGGACCAAGGACAGCTACCATGCTCAAGTCAGCCTGCCAGCTCTATAACAAACACACCGATACCAATAGGAAATAAGTGAATCAATTCAAAGCTAAAGATTTTTGTACTTACATCACATCCTTTCAAAATGGATGGAGATCAAACTCCATTATGATCTATGAAAACAAAACTCAACATGAAAGAACAAAATGATGAAAGATGTTTGTTGTCTTCCTTCAGACATCATGAACACACCTTGAAACTGTGACACTCTGGTAACTAACATTCTGACCATGCTTCATGCTCCAGGCTTCAACAGTAAACAGACTGTATTTCTTGCTTTAATACAGCTTGCTTCAAAAGTTTTCCCAACTTGTAGTATAGATCAAACTTGTTTTTTTTCCCTCACCACACTGGTTTTACCAGCGCCAGCCTGCCTCACTTCAGTTGTGAAATGTAAACACAATCTGTCTAGAATTCCTCCTGTACTTGTTATGAGCTATAAATATAAAACAGACAGGTTTACCTTATTTGTCATGCCACAAGTGGGGTGGTAGAGCCACCACAACTTTTGCACAAGAGTTAAAAGTTGGTAGCTTCTCCAATATCCAAGTTGCAATGTAACACTATTTAACAATTCACCACTATTTGAAGTATCCTTTTATATGATTTGTTTTAGATGTATCTTCTTATTAAGTCAGATGTTATAGTCATATGAAGGGCATATAATCACATGTGTTATTCTCAACCAGCCATCCAGGATATGCACTGTACAGTTCTAGGGGCAGGAAAGGAAGCTAGTCCACTAGTTGTACTCTAAAACCCCTTTAACAGGTGCATGCTTTTAAATGTGCAATGAGCTGCTTTTACTTATAGGTCCATGAACTTTCTGTCTGAACTTTCAGTCTAAATGATGCCCAAAAAGCCTCAAAAATACGCTCTAAAACCGTTAGCCGTTCAGATGGCAGAGAAAACTTCTTGTCACCTGAAAGTGGCCTCACAGTAAGTCCATGTCTTCTTTAAATACTCTGGAGAACTTCCTTAAATCTCATTAAGTGGGGACTTTCACTTAAGACAGTTACTCTTGCACACACTCTGCGGTTGGGAAATTGATTTCCGTCTGGCAGCATATCTTCAAAACTGCACTCAGGGAAGAGTTAAAGGCAAAAAATGAGTCCAACATAAAATACATTCCCCCCACAAGCTGTTTTAATTTAAATGTGCGGATGTTAATTAAATTAGACTAAGCATCCAAAGCTAGCACATTTTCCTGTTTCTAGACTTTAACATTGTATTGCACAGGATACAGCCTTATCTCTTGCTTAGACACATTATAAGTTTGCCACTCATCACAAAAATAGTGTACACAGGTTGCATTTTCCCTGCTCAACAGTGCTACAATTTAATCCAATTATTTCCTGACATTTTAGAGGCAGCAACCAATAGTATAGAAGTGTTATCAGTGCTATAGTGCTCCGATAATGACCAAGTGTGGATATTAACACATGCATGAAAGTACATCATTTTCCCAATCCACTCAGACCGTCTTTCTCATACTGTATTTTTACATGCTGCATCATTTCACACCCCCACTCCCCCTCACCCCCCAACAGCACTCCCACGCACACATCATCCCCACCTACAGACACAACATGTTCATTATAGATGCATCAGAATAAATGCATGACATTACCAGACACGGTGTGGAACGAAAAAGGGGGGGTGGGGGGGTGATGGGGAGAGAAAAAAAGACATTTTGTGCCTGTCTCTGTGCGCCGGACAGTTTCAGAGCACTTGAAGCGGGGCTTGATGAGGGCCTCGCAGCGGAGACAATGCACTTCAGCCCGTCCCGCTCTCTGTCAGTTCTCACATTATGCCCATCACCGTCATCATTTCGCCCAGTGTCACGCCATTATCACCGCAGTGAGGATGTAATTGTATTTGCTGCCATTATGGCCGGGGCTTATTATTGCTACGACTGGCTCTATTAGACCCTCTCCTTCCACTGCTGCAGCCTTTCCTGATTTCTCCATTGTCATGAGTTCCTGCTTTAGATGCACTACTAGCACCACCAAAAAAAGTCAAACAAACACTTTGTTCCCAGGTAGCAAGTAAAATCAGTTGTGTGTTACTCATCCTGTCTGTTGTGGAACTCTATCAAAAAAAGCTGAATCACCTCTGACACTGCTGCAGTGTGAATGCGGCCCTAGAGCACTGCTCTGCCAAAATTTCATACCGTTGTTTTCAATACCACCACACACACCAGCTTCGGCTCTGCTGCCACTACCTGTCGATTACCATACAGGTCTATTTTGCCAGAGCTGTTTAGAGAAATCATAGGCTACAGTGCTATGTTCGCTTCAGGCCGTGCATCATTGGTGTGCGGGGGCAAGTGAAATTGTCGAATTTGAAAGTGCTTTGCAATGATGTCAGAGCTGGTGCACAGAGGCCCTTAAAAGCCCTTATGCAGACCGAAGGCAAAGGGGTTCTAGGTTGAGTGTGCGACAGACACAAGAAGACCCCTGAGATGGTGATGACTGTGGAGTCTCTCTGATGTCTGCAGAGCCCTGAGACCTTGTGAGTACTCTCCTGGTGAAGCACGGCAGAGTACTCAGCTGTGCTTTGTGAAGTTGTGCAGATCTGAAGAGCAAGAGAGCTGTAGCGCACCAAGAGGCTGTGGAGAATTGCGGGTGTTTTATAGGTTAAGAAGGGGATTAAGTATTGTCCATCATCGAAATTGGAAAATAAGTCCTGACAGAGTGAACAGGTCCCTGATGCGAAGTGGACAACGCATTACCTTTTTTTTATTATACTGCTACTACAACAGGGGAACAAACAGAATATGCCTTTTCAAATAAGGATGCCACCATTTGTGGCTTTTGCTGAGAAACAAATATTTCACAACACAAATTGATCTTGAACGTTCTTTACAATGCATCTCATTAATCCTCTCTGCTTTCACTATCAAAGAGATGTTGTTGCAATGGAAGTGAACAGAATATTTGTGGAGTGATATGAAGAAATGAAGTAGAAGCATAAAACCCATTGCCATTGACAGTGGTCATTATACACGTATACACGTATACACGTATACATGTATGTACGTATAGAGTCTCTATGTGGTAATTATTAGTGTATTAGGGAATATAGAAGTATGTTGTATTTGCTCTTATGTCAGGATAGTGTTGTTAAGGCTGAGATATTGTCTGCATCAGTATAAGTGAGAAAGTATTACAGTACTTTACACAGTAGTGGAAGAGAGAGAGAGAAAGAGAGCAGGCCAGAGCAAAAAGGGGAAGTTGAGTCATGCTCTCTATGCTTATCACTTGAGTATGGGTTTATGTCTGCGAAGCAAGGAGACTGTGATGATCGTGTTCCCTGGTGTACTAAATGTATTCACATTGTTTCACTTTGTGCCAAGCATCTGGAATCCCTCAACTGGTGTACGTTTCCTTCCTCGTGGGCAGATTCTTTCTGTGAACTTTAACAATATTGGGTAGGCCAGAGACCTCAGTTCGCTGACTGTCAATCCAAAATTTTGTCGGAGGAAACCTAAGCTAATGAGGAGATCCCTGACTGTGCTGGAGCAAAAGGTGATACTGAGCGGAGCACTAGGTGGCGCTAGCCTGGCTAATGATCCTGAGCTTAGCAGCATGATAAGCTCTGCAGGAGTCAGAAAAAAGGTACAGTCTGAAAACACCAAAGATGTTGTGCTGGGTCAAAGATACTGTGGGGCCTTTTCAAAGATCCTTTTAAATTCAGAGATTTGTGTTCATAGTCTCTGGTCCCCTGGGGGGCTCCCGAGGAGTCTGATGGGGTCTTCAGAGGCTGCGTCAGTGTCCCCATCTATCCTAGACAGCAGAGCACGGTCCAGGGTGCTTACCACAGAAGCCAGGGCCCAGCCTGAAACCAGAGTCTCAGCTCATCAACAGAGGTCCAAAAGAGAGTGAGAGTGTAAGATACACGCAGACTTGTGTGATGATCACAAAATCAGCAGCGTGCAGAGAGATTATGTGTGATCTTGATCCAGCAGGGGCACGTGTCCGTGTCTTTCCTTCAGCGTGATAAAACTGTAAAGGTCTCTGGAAAATTATACCAATTTGTGACATTTTGGTTTGGACAACTGTGGATGTTGGATGTTGTTTGAAGGAAAACAATGCTGTGCAGCACATTGAAGCTCTCCTTCTTGCAGTCCAGCCAAATCCTCTTGAATGTGAAGTGTGTGTGTATGTGTGTGTTGTGTGAGACTGTGGCCCCTGGAGAGCTCAGAGGGCTATGATGAGTCTTCATAGGCTGCCTCTGTGTGTCCCCATCTGGCCTGGGCAGTGTTGCATGGGGCCGGGGTCCTCAGAGGAGGAGCCAGTGCAGGAGCATGGAGCTAGGGTACTCGGCTCCGCTGGGCGGCCCGTGGGGCTCGGCACGCCAGAGCCAGCCCATCTGTGTAATCCGCTGCCAGATTGTTTAGCTTTGCTCAGCACGCAAGCAGAGAAAAAGCAACTCCCCCAACTCCTCAACAACTCCCCCTCCCAAACACACACACACAAACATGCATCCTATCTCTCTCTTTACAGAAATCACTCAGGAGAAGTCAACACTCCATAACGCACACCCTTCTCCAAAATCACTCATAAAAAAATGGACATACACATACCTCTCTCCAAAATTACAAAACACTGAGCTAAATCCCACCTCCTCTCAAAATGCTCAGGCAAAGCCAAAGCCCCCTGACACACACACACACACACACACACACACACACACACACACACACACACACACACACTCACACACACACTGCAGAGGGTGATGAGTATTTTACAGCTTTCAAGTACATTGTGTGTTGGTGGTGATGGTGATGGAGGTGTTGGTGGTGATGGTGGAGTTGGAGGATGGGAGATAGGTGGTGGGGGATGGAGATGGGGAGGGGAGGGCATGGAAGTTGTGGCGTCGGGTAGGGCACTTACACACATTTGTGGTGAGGTGGAGAGGTGAGTGAGGAAAAGCTGGTGCTGTAGCTGATGCAAGCAGCCAGCTCTGACATTTAAATGCCATAGCTTGGATTGCAATCACACACACACACACACACACACACACACACACACACACACACACACACACACACACACACACGCACACATACCTGCATATGTACATGCACCTACACTCTTATTGTGCTTCAGTCATACGGACGCCATAGCATAAGGGCTGTCTTAGCACTACCATCTATTGGGCTTATATGTCAGTTTTGATGCACATAATTAGTTGACTTGCATGTATTTGGTTCTATTCAATGACTGCAACAAGTGCTTCTCTTTTGCCATTACAGTAATAAAACTCTCTAGAGACAGCAACAATACAGTGATGCATATCATATGGAATATACATACAAATAAACTGTACTGTAGCCCACAGATGATCCCAAGAATCAAATATGATAAACATTCTTTCACTATCCATAGCTGAACTTTCCAGTTGCTCAAGTTGAAATTCACTGTTACATTTCAACCTCCGGCCAGGCCATGCTGCCCACAGACAGAGAAGTAGATACACACACACACACACACACACACACACCACACACACACACACACACACACTCACACACACACACACCACACACACACACACACACACACTCACACATACACAAAGAGAGGCAGAGAGAGAATAATGTACTCTGTCTGTACGTGCATAGTCAAAGGTTACCCAGCAATCCAAAAATATAGGACTTCGATAGATAGGACCGCTGTGAAGACATGGAGATCAGTATGGGGAACTGTAGTCATATGAGTCATTATGCAGTTTGGTGGGGAGACACATATACGGTGGACTGCAGGACCTTTGGCTTGGGGCTTTCTGCAGTTTGTTGTCTCAAACAACCGCTTTGATAAATACTGCATTAAGTTCTACACAGACACTCTTACAGCATTCGCCCCAAACAAAAAGAATATTTGCACACAGCCAACAGTACACAGTTTGAACAGTTTACAGTATTACTGTATCATTTGTTAATGTAATACACTATGATTTAAACAGCAGCGGGTCTGAAAATCAGAGTCCAGGAATAATCTGTTTTGTTAGAGTTGGTCCTTGGGAAAATGTCTCCCTTGGAACAGGTCCCTGATACAAAAAAGTTTGAGACCCGCTGTTGAACAAGGGTTAACAGACTCAATGTGCATCTGTATAATATTCTATAAATCGGTTTCATAGTCTAGAGGTTCTAAGGCTGAGCTCTCTATTCTACGATCAACCATGCTTTAAGCCCCAACATCCTTTCCATTATCAAGATCATCTCAAGACTGAGGTTATGTACGAGGTCAGGATGTTCATGCTCAAGGTTAATTAAGAGAAAATAAATTGATTATCTTTCAAAGGTCACTCATTCTTGTCTCAGGGAGAATTATCAGAGAAAGATAGGGTCACAAGTACTCAGTGCACACTGGAGCACGCCAGTGCTAATTACTAAAAGGTCTTTGTGCAGATTTGGAGCTTGTTTGAAAACGCACTGCCCTCTGGGATATTTTTTTTTTGAAAATGGTTTCTGCATATTCACTCAGCCACTTCAATTAATTACCTAAACAAGTCTTAAGAAGGTGTGTTTCATTTGTCTACTTTCTTGACTAACACTAAATACTTCTATTCCAGCATTTCCTATCGGCCACATTTTAATGGCTTCAACAACTTTGTAGCCGATGTCACAACCTAATGGAACACATTCAATGTCATGTACGGGGTCTGGGTGCCGGACTTTAATAAGGCAGTTAAGTGGTAATGAGAACGCATATCGTTCTCTACGGCCGAGGGTCTTTAAACAGCGCTGTTGTCAGTGGCCTCCTCTCAAGGGGGCAAGAGGACCACATGGGTAACTGGATTACACTCTCTTGCAGTGAACATGAGAAAGAGAAAGAGTTTGCATGTGTATATGTATGAGACATGGAGAGCAAAAGAGAGTTTCTGAAAGAAGAGTCGCTTTCCCTGTCCTTAGGACCAGGGTCAGATGCAAATACTCCAGAGACTTTCCCTTCTGTGTCTCTGGTTTCGGCTTCCATATGTGGAGACAGATGGCAGTAGCTTGTGTGAGTCAGACAAACCAAAGCCCAGAGGTTGAAGTAGATGGGGATTCAACCACCAGCAGCTCCTAGTCCCTGTTCTCTTATAATCTGACCATCCAATGTTTTCCTCTGAATCAGTCTCGGCCTCTATTTCTGTTGTATCTGTATTCAGACAAAAAAAAATGGCGATTTGTAAATGAATTTAATGTAGATCATTTCATACTATCCTTTTACTATTGCCTACTTTGACTTGTGTTGTTGACCAACATGTAATAGTCTGTTAATCTGTCAGTGTTATTGCAATGGACTGTACAAGACTGCTGATGGACTCTTGCCAGCTTTGAATGATATACAGTATGATCTAGCTATCAAATGGCATTGATAGCCAGCCTGACTTAGAGTGGCCCAAAATATTTTGATAACCATCAAACAAAGCTCAGGCTTGAGTAATTTAATGGTCTCCCCCAGTTCATGCCCCTCTTAAAATTAAATGTGGAGGCTAAAGCATTCTGGTGTGTGGCTGGCTGAAGTGGGTGATCTCTCCAGAGGGTTAGGCACTCGGCTGGGGAAGGCCGATTATGATGCAGTGCACAGTGTTATGGCTCAGTAGTATTCTCAGGCGAGTTGAGGACAGGCTGATAAACACAAAGTGAATTTCAGCGTGGCCCCCATATCCGGGGAATATCCAGGGAGGCATTATTATCAAGGTTCTCCTCAGAGTGAGAGAAGGTTGTATGTGAATACACACATGCACACACACACACACACAAGTGCATGCAGCGCGCGCGCACACACACACACACACACACACACACACAAACCTTACACCTTGCTGTAGAAAGATAAATGATGTATATGGGGATGGCTATAATGATCCCTTCATTCTAAACTGTGAATCATTCTTCTTTTTCCACATTACTGCCTGCACTTTAATTGAGAAAAGGCTCTATAGAAAGGACTGAGGTCAGAGGCAGTGATTAGCAGGATGCCATGACTGCACTCTTTGCCTACACATATTTTAAGAGCTGCTGGACATTGACAATCTCCTCTCCGCTGCCTCCTCCTCCTCCTCCTCCTCCTCCACATCTTCTTCCTCTCCTTTCTTTCTCCTTCCGGCATTTGCCCCTCTCATTGTGCACCTCAGAGCAATTAGCAGCTTCCATCACCAGGCAGTGGGCTGCCCATGGCTTCTGGCCAGCTGCAGGTAATTACAGGGGAATTAGCTCTGGACATCATGGGTTGCATGTGGGCATAGCCATGTGCGTGCATGCACACACACACACACACACACACACACACACACACACACGCACACACACACATGCACACCACACAGAGATACACACACACACACACGCAGACACACCACTCACACACACACACACATACACACCACACAGAAACACACCACTCTCACACACACACATACACACCACACAGAGATACACCCACACACACCAAACATGCCAGTGGTGATTTGAGGGCCACCTGAACAGCTTGCAGTGCTTATTACCTATTTATCTTTGTATGCACTGTGCATCTGCACCCACACACCCTGGGTTCCCAAAACAAAGTGTCATTGATTGTCCTAGTATACACAGACCACTGAGCTCCTTAGATTCAGTGTGATTCCCACCGACAGTCCTCACAATGAAGATCCCCAATGAGGAAGCACATTTCTCCTAAGTCACATTTATAATAATATACAGCCTATTAGCACACTATATCAAACACTGTGATGTTACAGAACACCTCTTATTTTGTGTCCAGCCTCCATTTTGTTCCTTTAGAAACACAAGAGACCTCCCTCTGATCTCTCCCTATATGACACCTCATCTTAGAGGCACTGGATCACGAGCCAGCCTTTGGATGATGGTCCTGGATTACGAGCCAGCCTTTGGATGATGGTCCTGGATTACGAGCCAGCCTGGGGGTGATGGCCCTCTGTGACTTCCTGCATGACATGACACAGCCACCCATTCCAGCCAGTTTCATCGTTATTACAATGGCTGAGATATTGTGCCCTGTGAAACATTACGGCCAGACATAAATAGGTTATTCAAACCTGCTGGCACTGCCCTGTTGCCTGTTGAGGCCAGTGAACAAATGCTGATTTATAAAAACATATTCCCCCTCCCCCTCCCACCCCGATCCCCCAAAAAGAGATTGTTCCTTCTTCTGTACCTGACAGGCTAAATCTACTGAGGGAATAAGCCTGGGCTGGCCTTGTTGCCAGCCAGCCGTCTCTTTTCTCCACACCTGATGTGCATGTTTCCTTCATCTGTCACTCTCCGTGCCCACAAGGATGCTTGCTTTTTTCTTTATTATAACAGCATTATTATTTCTCCCTGCTCGCTGCTGATTGATAGCGTGCCCTCCAGCCCACAAAAAAAAAAAAATGACGGACCCGACTAAAGAAAAAAAAAAAAAGCTGAAAAAAAAAAACAAATAACAGTAGAGCTTCTCTGCGTGTCTGCACCCGGAGGCATCGTCTGCCTCATAACGCCTCTTCTTTCATTCTATCCCCAGCCCTTGCTGCTTTAAATAAAGGCAGAGGAGGCCATCAGAGAGATAGATTGGACCGAGTGGCCCGAGGAAGCCTGTCCCGCACAATGTTTCTATATAGGCCTGAGAAGAGCGATTTGCGACGACTGAGACGTCTGGATGGAGCCATAGAAGGTTTTAGTGCAAAGGTCAAGAGAGTGGCAATTCAATCACCTCAGCACTACAATAATGACAAGAATGGAAACTTTTAACAGAGTCTGCAATGGCAGGGATAGGATGGGATATGGAGGGGATATGGGGCTTTATTTTTTTTTTACAGGTGCTCAGATAACATTCCTGACGTTGACTACTCTGAGAGATATCTGTGCGATTTATTAGCAAATCAAAGTTGACGCACCTGACCGAAGACAGATGCACGGGTCACGAGATCAAAAGGTCAGATACATGAGGAGTGTTTCTTCCTGAGGTTATGAGAGCATTATCTGTGGGCCACACGCCGCTCCTGATAAAACTACCCTCATAATTTCTGTCCCCGGACTTGAGCCCTTGTGAAAGATGATTGTATCAGACAAATGGAGCTTCACCCAGCAGATCACTGCGCCAAGAAATAGTAGAGCCCTTTTGGTCTTTCACCCTGTCTGATTTTCAAACCGATTCAAGAATTTGTAAAGGATATGTCTAGGGAAATCAAGCCATAGTGCTGGTGTTTGAGTTCACCGAATGCTGTTGGTAGGAAAAAGTATGAAAATATCTAGTACAATATAGACTGATAGCTAAAGCTAAGTGATATAAGTAGGCAAAGCTTCAGCTGGCCGTTTGTGACTTTGGTCTTTGTTGTACCATTTTTTTTTTTTCGTTCTTCCCACCGACAGCATGTGTTGATTTACTCTGGGCTTAACCGTTAAGAGATTGTCTATCATATACAAAACAAGGAGAGTTAAACTGGAATTAGACGTTTCTTAAAGGTGTGTTCCATGATTCTATGTGAACTTACTTTTTTACTTTTTGCCTGCATCAGCCTATTGCCCTTGACAACCCTTCAGTCTGTCTTGTGCAAGAGTACAGTATTAGAAAAAAAGAGAATAAAAGGAATTCAGTGGGCTATTCCAGCCAATCAACATGTGAACGGAGGCTTGAATTTGATTAGTTGGTGGATTTAAAGAATCACAGCCTATATACACACCCTGACAGTGACACTGGATGTTTGTGTTTGTGTGTATTTCAAAGACATGGGACATGAGGGGTTGGCATGACAACCAGAGAGTCAGTCGTGTTGCACATGTGAAATAAGACAGCACAGTCCATCCCCACAGTAGCGCTCTTTGAGGAGTGATTTAGCGCCTGTTGTTTCTGCACCCATAAATACCTTGAGCAAGGGGAGTGTGCCAGGGCTTTATTGGGCCAACCTCGGCTCTTCGCTAGCCTGGCTTTACAAGGGGAGTTGCTGTCACATAAACACCATAATATACAGACTTCACTTATAAGCCACAGGAGAGAGAGAGAGAGAGAGAGAAGCCCTTGGGCACTGAGTCTGGACTGATTTCATCACAACGTCACATTCTTCAATTCCTCAAGGAAACACGTGCAACATGAACTCTGTTTGAACCCCCCACGCCCCCCACCCAAAAACAGAAGTCACAGAAGCTTCAGCAGTATGCATTCCATCACTGTGTAAAATTCACAGTGTACCACTGGCACATTTAATATTAATTGTTGCAGTTGGCGTTGGGCTGGGGAGGTGGCCCAGAAATAGCCCATGTTGACAGACTGTTCCCAATTAGAGTGGGTATTCTACCAGCATGCGAATAAAAATTACCTCCTCACAATGGTAATAAGAACCCCATGAGTCACAGACAGATACACACAGGGCTGCACCACACACACAAGCAAGGACAATGTTTGTTGGAGCACATGAGAAGCCTGCCAACTCAGTCAAAGCGGGTGAATTAGACTGTCAGTGTTGACAAATTGGTGATCACCTCACCTTGACAAAAAAATAAGACAGCAAGAAAAAAACATGATGCTTGGATTTGTGCTAAAACATTGTTTCATTGCAAAATTGGTCTGTGCTCACTTGCCTTTAAAATGTTGGCAGGAGCTGGCAGCAGACAAATTCCGTCAGACTTGCTCTTGACTAAACTTGAGATGTTTGAAAAACTGGCTTTGGTAATAGATTCCATTGTCAAGCCTAAATCACATTTTGAATGTGAGAGTGACATGTTTGAGATGGATTGCATCTAGCCCCTTCAGAGACTGAAAGTAGTGATATCTGATTTGTAAATGTATGTCTAGTCAAATAATGGCATCACACACTTACTCATTGAAGGAGATAATTGAAGTGCCAGACTTGTCATTGGTGAGAAAGCATAGCTTTTGTACATTTGTACATTTTCGTTTATTCTTTTCTTTTTGTACTTCAGGCTCCGAAGTCCAAGTATATTTTCAGCATGAGCGTACATTACAAAGAATATGGTGTACATGGTAGGGGCGGAGAGGAATGAGCTGGAGCTCAGTCAGAATCTCAGCAGGGCCATGACCACTGTTTTTTTTTTTCCATAGAGAATGTGCACTTAGGGGTCAGACAGTGTGTGACTGCAGATGAGCGAGATGACTGCTTACACATCTAGGCATTCCTTTTCATCTTTAATATGCAGCCCCTCGCTTAGACCCCCACACCACACACACACACACTCCTCAGCCTTTCGCTCTCATACACGCTTACTGTCTGATAGAGCATCAAGAGAGTGATTATATTAAAACATTATCCGCAACCAAGGAACTCGCCACCTAATTAGCGTGGCATTGGCCACGGTTGTTTGGGAGATGTTTTCTAATGCTCACAGAGAGGAATTTTTCGCAGGCCGAGCCATACACACATACAAAAATAACCTTTTGAAGGCCCTGCAGAGAATAATGTATTCAGTATCCAATGGCACATCTCTAGGGTGAACAGGAGATAATGAGAGTTTGTCGGCGCTCCTCCCGCACGCGATCTTTCTCCCTCTCATTCATTTGGAAACCCCGTGGTTTTGGAGAAACGCTAAGCATGCTAGTCTTATTATGGCCATTTGTCCTTGCTCTTATTGATCATCGTGTGCAGTGACACTGTAATTGTTGTGATGGGCAGAGATGCTCGACCCATGTTAATGAGCCATCTCTTGCCTTTGCCCTGTTCTCGTACATACCTTTGAACATACATGTGAAAGAGCTGGAATTACACACCAAAAATGAGACATTTAGCGCGTAAAGTCGTTAATCTCGTTATCTCATGAGAGATGGAGCGTGTATTTGGCTGACAAGAAGTTACTTTCATCTACATGAGAGCTATGACTTGTTTGAACCTTCTTTGATAACACGCGGTGATGAAGTTAAGCATCTCTGGCCCGATTTAAATCAGCTAATTTCTGAAATTATTCCAAGGCAACTTACCAAATGGATGAAAAACTATTAAATGTATGTTTACATGTTAGAATTACTAACATTACGGACAAGATATATCAAACTACTTTTGGCGGCTGGAAGGATCGTGGGGAAATGCAAATGCAAGCCCAGTGGGTAACAGATTTGATTACATCTTTTTATGCTTACATGGGTTGCTGGAACTCAACTTTTATACAAATCAACACATACAGACAGCAGGAAGGATATGATTACAAAAATGATACATGGGTTAGATACTCAGTGTAAGCCCAAAGGAATGTTATAATCACACACAATACATTTCACTCTAGTACTCACTACATACAGACAGAGAGAGAGAGAGAGAGAGAGAGAGAGAGAGAGAGAGAGAGAGAGAGAGAGAGAGAGAGAGAGAGAGAGAGAGAGAAAGAGAGAGAGACAGAGAGAGAGAGAGCCTGTGGGGAAAGTTAGCTGACCTGCCACCCCCATTTAGTCCAGATAAGGTAGCCTGGACATGTCCAAGTGGCCATCTGTCTGCAGTCTATTTGTTTAGCGTACAGCTAACATTACTGTTAAAAACCCACCGATCCAGTGCTCTGGGCTCTGCTTGTGCCTGAAGGGCTGCTCCACTGAAGAGCAATTATTTCAGTGCAGCTCCACTGAGTGGAGGCAAATGTGCAAGATTAAAAGCTTGAAAACAGAGCTTCCATCTATCCATTTGCCTTTCAGAAAAGGAAAAGAAAGAATGAAATAGTAAAAAAAGAAAGCATGCTTGGTAGATCTCAGTGGCTCTACCTCGGCTTTTAGCCAATTTTCCGGATGAATTAGATATGAATTTTAAAAAAAAATGTGATGTGGAGGACATTGTTTTGAAGGTGTATGCTTCCATGAGTTGGAGGTAAAGAAAAAAAATAAATAAGGAAAAATGTTGTCAAGGCCATAAATTATTTTTCTGAAGATCACACTCCCATACTCCTAATGTTGCTTTTTGACAGAGGGCACAGATTGATGGAAAACACACACAGCCTGCTGTGTAGAGAATAGCATGAAATGCCGACATGGTTATTGTGTGAGCTGGCCTGTACTTCTCCCAAGTTTGTCCTTCCAGCAGGGGTCACTGTGGACCCAAAGAGGCCTGACTGTGTGTGTGTGTGTGTGTGTGTGTGTGTGTGTGTGTGTCCCTTTCTCTTCCCCCACCTTGAAGAACTCTGCCCACCGGTGAGATAAGCAGTCCTTCGGGTGTCAGTGCAGTGCGATCCGCAACCCGCCCAGCCTAAACAGCTGCCCTGTGTGTGAAATTATTCATATTTGCGTTCCTCCCCTTTAATGTAATATGTGGAACGCCCCTGGAGCGTGTCCTGTGCATTTTTCTTGCCTCTGCAAGGCTCTCCACTGCCCAGGAGATGTATAGCACACAGACCTCCCGCAGCTTTGTGTGTGGGACCATCATGTTTTATGCAGTTTCTCCTTCTCTTCCTCTTCTTCCTTTTACTTCTTTCTTCTCTTCATTTTCCTCTCTGTGTCTTTCTGCCAAACCACAGCGTTGCCTTTGCTTTTTGTCTGGCTTGGGAGGAGATGTATTCTTCATGCTTCAAACAAAGCCGCGGCCCCAGTGCGTTTCACAGTCCTTAGCTTCAACACGTCTATGGGACGCGCATTCACACACTCACCCACACATACACACACACACACACACATTCTCACTCCATAGATCTGCTTAGACACCAGTCAGCAGCCGCACAGCTGCCAGGCAGCCCGCTACTACATCCTCGAATGGTACACTCATACATTTGCCACAACACCCTCCGCATCACACAGACCAGAGTGGGTAGAGCATCAGTGTGTGCTTGTGCGTGTGTGTGTGTGCATGCGTGTGTGTGTGTGTGTGTGTGTGTGTGTGTGTGTGCGATGTTTGGGGTGCACAGCGGGCAGTGAGAGACTATTCTGGCAGAGACATGATGTTGGTGTCCAGGCTCTGAGAATTAAAAAAAGAAAGGAGGGGCTGAGAGAGAAAGAAAGAAAGAGAGCAACTGAAACAGAGAGAGACTGGAGAGAGAAGAGAAGAGAAATGAAGGAGAGACTGACCATATGGGAGTCACTCTGACCAGGCATAGACTCAACTCAGTGAAAACAATGTGGGGATGGGTGAGGTGGGACGGGTGCATGGGGAAACAGACATGTTCACTCCATGGACAGACAGACATGTTCACTCCATGGACAGACAGACATGTTTACTCCATGGACAAACTAGGCTCTCAATGAAAACACAGAATAGCAATTTGTAAAAACAAAACAAAAAAAGACAGGTGTTTAGCAAACTGAATTTATTTGCAAGCTGATTTAGCTTTTATCCAAAGTGACACAAACTCACAGCAGTAGGTTCGGGGAATTGAAACCTAGGCCAAGTGACAGGCAGTGTCAGGCAGTGATGCTGCCAGCATTCCGAAACAACCATATGGGTTTATTTTAGAACAGGATGTAAATGATCTTCACACACACACAAAATATTAGCAAAAATAACACCTGAGCTTCTGCGTACCACTAACAAGCAGAGACATCCATAGCTCTCAACAGCGAGAGGTGAATGCAACTGTTTCACTGTGGGATATCTGACTTTGTGTGATGAAACTGACGGACTACAGTCCTAAGAACTCATTGACTTGTTTTTGTCTTATTTTTGTTATTGAATTGTTTGTAAACATCATTTATGTGTTGCCTTCTGGCAGTATTGTAATAATGTTAGAAAATGCATTATGCTATGATGATAAAGTCTTTTTATAAATGTATTGGATACAAACAAAGCAAGAGAAAAATAGAAGGGTGAGAGAGAGAAAACAACAGTAACAGTTGACAGAGAAAGAGAGAGAAAAAAACAGCAGAAACAGGTGACAGAGAGAGAGAGAGAGAATAGAAAAATGAGAGTAAGAGAGTAAGACAGAAATAAACAAAGGATGAGGACAGAAAAGAAGAGATGAGAATAGAGAGGCAAGATAGAGTGAAAGAGAGTGAGAGGGGAAAAAGAGTCGTAGCTGGGTGCAGTGCATAGACAGGTGCTGGGGACCAGTGAGCGCTGTGAGCTATGCTGTGGGAGACGCTGGGCTTAGGTACAGGGACGGGCAGGGCCATCATGGGCCACACGAGAGCCAGTCTGCTAGCCTGCCAGCCTCAGGGTAGGCCTGCAGGAAGCACCTGGACATGTTGTCAGAGAGATCATTTTCATGCACACACTGCACACACACACACACACACACACACACACACACACACACACACACACACACACACACACACACAGACACACACTAACAAACACACACTCCAAAATAAAAAACAGATTACTCCCAAATATACATATGCCTACACACTCTCTCTCTCTCTCACACACACACACACACACACACACACACACACACACACACACACACACACAGAATCCCTCTGCCTCTCTCTCTCTCTCTCTCACACACACACACACACACACACACACACACACACACACACACACACACACACACACACACACACAAAAGAGCTAGACTCCCTCCTCCACTTTCAGAGCACTGCACAAAGTAGCTGTCATCAGCTGAGAGCTCCAGACATCCTTTTCTCTCTACCCAGCTCCTCTCTGAGTTCTTTCCTTATCAAGCCCAATGCGCTCCCTGTGCTTCCCTCTCAGAGACAGGTTGGACAGTACCAGTGGTTTGCATTGTTTCAAAGTACTGTAATGAGAGATTGCAGAGCAATCATGTGACAGTCAACAACAAACGAACACTGTCATTGGTCAGTTGAGGAGCGAATCAGAGTGAACTGGGGTAGTGATCTGCAGGCATTGTGTGAGTGTGATTAACTTTATTGGCTAACAACTGTAAAGACTTGGCGTGCATTCAATCCCATGCTGGAGATTTCTGTGATGAGAATATGAGGGTATTTGGCAGAGGTGCTCAAGACAAAAGCAGCAGGATCAGGCGCATCAACACACACACAAAACATGCACGCACGCACACACACACATACACACACACACACACACACACACACACACACACACACACACACACACACACACACACAGACACATACATACATGCAGCCACAAATGCACATACAAGCACACATGTGAATGCAGAGAGAGAGAAAGACAGAGCAAGAGAGAGAAAGAGAGATAGACTTCACTACATCTTCACCCATTTTCACCATTTCACACTAATGCACTGCATAAATAAGTTAAGGCTTTAAAAAACTACTATATATACATACGCACAAACACACACACACACACACATATGACATTGTACCCGTGTGTGTATGTGTGTGTATGGGTGTTGTTTGTGTGTGTTGTGTCTGTGTGTGCGTGTGTGTGCCCTTGCTCTCATTCTTAAATACTAGCCAGTGCTGTGATGAAATCCTGAGCCTGCACTGAGGCATATATGAATATAGCCAAGGCGAGTCCTAAATGCAGCCTCCTGCAGCCTGCAGAGATTGTGTTGTTTGCCAGCCGCGCTGAGCTGCGCAGGGATTTTGGATGTCTTGTCAGGAAGTCTTAAGGAAACATTACCTCTATTCATATTTCATTCGAATGCAGGACAGATTGCAAGGGGCCCAGAAACGAGAAGGGGATAGGGAGTGGAGATTGTTAGGGATGAGGGAGTGGTGTGTGTGTGTGTGTGGGTGTGGGGGGGTGTGGGGGGGTAGGGAGTAAACAGAGTTGTTTGCCTGAAGCTAGTGCTTTTATGGCACTAAAGCTTTCTTGGGGTAAGAGAGGGGGAGGCTGGGTGTTGCCTGAAGCCTTGATGCCTCATAGACCTTTCGCTCTATTAACCCTTTCAGTTTTCACTCTGTCTCTACCTTTTTCACTCCTCTCTCTCTCTCTCTCTCTCTCTCTCTCTCTCTCTCTTTCTCTCTCTCTCTCAGAGTTCTCTTCTGCATTACTACGCTTTGATGTACCCATCATATTCCCTATTTTCTTTGCAACTGCAGGGGAGGAACTGGAGATGTTTGTGTGTGTGTGTGTGTGTGTGTATGTGTGTGTGTGTGTGTGTGTGTGTGTGTGTGTGTGTGTGTGTGTGTGTGTGTGTGTGTGAGGTGGGATGGCAGAGTGTGAATGTGTGGTAGCTGTCAGTAGCTGTTGGGTGGGCTGCATATTATCAGGCTTTCCCAGAATGCACTCTGGAGGGCACAGGAAATATATAGAGAGAGAAAGAGAGAAAGAGAGAGAGAGAGCGAGAGAGAAAAAGAAAGAAAGCAAGTGTTGGTGTCCATGCCAGCCGCTGGCCAGCGAGCCCACTGTGGACCTGCCGCACAAAGCTCTCCTGCTGCATATTTATAAGCTTTCCATCCACTCTCTCTCTCTCTTTCTCTCTTTCTCTCTCTCTCTCTCTCTCTCAGTCCCCCAGCAAACCTAATAACAATGCCCTCTGAATATCTCTCCTAATATGACATATTACTTAAAGTCAGCACTTTGTGGCACTGCCGGCCCCGGGTAGAGAACGGCCAAATCTACACTAACTGACTTTGTGCCCGGCACAACTTATTTATTTCAAGCACAATAAAGTAAACAACAGGGAGACCTCAACAGACCAGTCCCATCTATCCCTGCCAAAAAAACAAGACGCTGGTGGGGGTGCAGGCAAGTGTAGCTCTCTATCATGTTTGGGGTTTGAAATTGCTGGACACACACAACACTCTGTCTCTCTTTCTCTCTCTCTCTCTCTCTCTCTCTCTCTCTCTCTTCATGCATACTTTCTTATAATGATCTCCTACACAGCAAGAAATCACACACACACACACACAAGCACAGAAGCAACATACTTGTGCATGAACATACATACATGTTTCACATAGTCGCTCTATCTCTTTCTCTCTCTCTCTCCCATACACACGCACACACACACACATACACACAGACACATACTGTAAAAAAAAAAAAAAAAAATTATGAAAAGGCCATCTGACTCCCAACAGATGCCTTGGCCCAAACTTTAGGCCATGAACCTGCCCCCTCTGCTTAAGTAACTGCACTTATCGGCTGCTCCGGGGGGAGACAAAGTGGTCCAGATTTATTTGCAAGTTTATTTTTAGTGGGTTGTGTTGCGGGGAAAAGCACAGGTGAAGGATGGCGGCCCCTGACGCTCCTTCCCTACGCAGTGGACAGCACCATAGCTCACTGTGATGGATCTCTATGTGTGTGTGTGTGTGTGTGTGTGTGTGTGTGTGTTTTATTCATACAACCCCAACCTTGCATAAGGGTCACCCACTACTTTCAGTCAGCTCAGGTGCATCCCTGGGGGGCAGGGGGGTTCCATATGTGTGGCTTGTGTGTTTGTGTGTGTGTACGTGTGTGTGTCACAGAGAGGCTTAAACACCTTAAGCAACCCTGCCCTCTCAACAGATTTCCAACACATCCTTGCATCCATACACACAAATAAGCACACACAGATACACACACACACACACACACACACACACACACACACACACACACACACACCAGACACCAACCTCCCCCTCACACTCAGCCCCTGGCTGATCCTTCTTGAAGGTGCCACTGGGGATTGGATTGGACTGGATTCGATAGAGGTGTGTGTGTGTGTGTGTTTGTGAGAGAGAAAGAGAGGGGGTGGGAGGGCTCTCTGAGCTCTCCACAGAAGCAGCAGCACCTCCACTGGCTGGCTGAACTAAGACACACAGCACAGGGGAAAGCACAAGTGCCTGTGTGCCGGTGCTACAAAGTGGACCAGCATGGAGGCTGCTGCAGCAGCAGTATGTGCTACAGGGGAGGGGAAGCAGCCCTGCCTCAGCGGGAAGGACACTGATTGGTCAGAGGTGAGGGATGAGGATACGTATCTGTGGCAGAAAAGGACACTGCACACTTGATCGACACACTGCGAGTTTGCCTGCAGGGCCCATACACACGCTGATACCCACACACACACACACACACACACACACACACACACAAACACACATAGGCAAACAGACACACACATACACACACACACACTCACCTAATGCACTAACTCCTTCGTCATGTCAGTCAGTGCAGTTTTATGGACCAAGCCGTGTTCTCCAGCAGAGGTGAGAGTCATGCCCAGGGGGGAGATGGGACACTTTGACTGATAGCATTTATTGTTTTAAATGGCCCTGCCTATTACTGGGCCTGACACATCATACTTTTATAAGCCGATATCTCTATATGCGCTCTGTTTATGCATTACTGCTCTTGAGTGTGGGCCCTTTATTGATATGGCCATCCTCCTGGTGCTTCAGGTAAAGAAGGATTGGAGTGACTGCTATTACACAAGAAGAGTATCTTATATTCAGGGAAGGAATTGGATCGCAATATAGATCATTAGCACTACAATGGTCATGATTCTCTGAAATTATTTACTTTGCAGGAATTGTTAGCTTCATTACTGGTGAACACATTCTCAAGCTCAAATGTAATTTTAGTCAAGCAATACTATTTTCATTTGTTCATTCATTTCATTTATTTTTGAATTTAACAATTAAATTGTTAAATTTTAACAGTTAAATTAATTAATCATTATTACTATCTATCTCAATTTGTATGTGTATTGTCAAAGATAACTGATACTGCACAGGCATAATTAGCAAATCATGCCACAGCTCAGTACTGGAGATGCAGGGGTAAAAGGACAGACAATGTCTCTTTTATGAACTCTGTGCAAAGTCATCCGAGGGTCAAGTGTTTATTTGGGAACAAAAGCCCAACTTTGACTTCTCCTTTCCCCACTCTGCTAGATAAGATTCAATCCTATTGTTCATTCTTCCTCTGCAGAAGCATGTGCTCAGTGCTATTGGGTCACCTTTTTGTTTTCTTCAAACAGAAACTGCAAAGGGATCTGGATCATGGTGAGCGTTGCCACACTATAACCTCTTTCCCATTCATCATGTGTACAGTGCTATTGTGGAAGCTCATGGTGTTTATGCATTTAGCTAAATGAAAATGAGCCCAGTTTACTCATCTGTCAAATTTCACCTCTTACATTTATGCACTAAATGCAACTTTTTAGCACTCCAAAGTCCCACTGCATTGTCCACATATAATATTTACTACCACTGCTATTGCTATACAAACACTGGACAATCATTTTCAATATTCAACATGTTGTGCAAATGCCTTTTTAAACATTTCACAATGCATGTCATGACCCATTTTACAGTAATCACAGTAATTCATAGTTTACACACCTCTTGTTTTACCACTGCACCCCTGCTCATACACCATATTTTTGCATGATGTTAATATTTTCTTTCAGGTTTAATAATGTGCAGTTTCATAGTGTATACTGAGCAACAAATTTGTACTTATGTTGTACAGGGTACTTCAAGGAATGCAAACATACTTAACATGTCATTACACTGTAATTAATCATGTTATTACACTTGTAATCATTTGGTAATGCAGTGGTGACTCCATATAACTGTAATAATCATCTCTTGCATCATTTGACCAAATATGATACGCTCTGTCCTTTTTACTGGTTGGTGAAGTTTGATTTTTCAGATTATCTTTTGCCCGTCGTGATCAAAAAGTGATAATTATATCTTCAGTTATTTTTTTCTCCCATGGCAAATCCCTTTGCAACAGTCAATCTGTTTCCAAACCAAGATGTTTTGGGGGAAAAGGATAAAGTTAGGTACAGAGAAACATAAGGCCTCGAAGTGTCTGACAGCTGCTTCACCTGAGTTTTACTGGAGAGCTGTGGCCCTGCCACACGGCCCCTTCATATAAACTGAGAGATTCAGAGTTGCTCTCCATGTATGCCAGCCTGCACCTGCACTGGACCGGACCCGTGCATGTGTGTGTGTGTGTGTTGTGTGTGTGTGTGTGTGTGTGTGTAAGGGGGTGGGTTAGAGACCTTGAGCTGGAAGTGTGAGCTACGAGCAGCCTCCTGGCCCTCACTCGTGACAGCTGCTCCATGGGCACAGCAGAGCGGCACGCCCATGGGCATTCATCAGCAGGGCAAGGGGCCAGGCAGGCTGGGGGTGGAGAGGTGGAGAGGTGGGATGAGATGGAGGAGGTGGAGAGAGTAAGATGGAGGAGAGAGAGAATGAGAAAAAAAGAGAGGAGACAGAGTCCAAGAGGGATATGGACATACAGACAGAAGTGAGTTGGAGAGAGAGAGAGCGAGAGAGAGAGAGAGAGAGAGAGAGAGAGAGAGAGAGGACGGACTGGAGGGTGGGAGGGATAAGTGGACGGAAGAAGAGATGGATGGAGGGAGAGTGGGCGAGGAAGAAGTAGGGCCAATTTTGCAATCAGCATCTGTTTCTCCTCTTTCTCATTAGCATGGTTGGCTGTTGACTTCTGCCTGTGTCTTTCAAGGGTCAACAGGTCCACAGAGACTGAGAGAAGGCATAGAGGGATGGGATGGGAGGGGATAGAGGGATGGATAGAGGAGAGAAGGGAGGGATGGTGGGATGGATGGAGGAGAGAAGTGTAGCAGGCTGGCAGGCCAATAGGCCGAGCGACCGAGTGGCCAACTCCTCCTCTCACCCTCCCCTGGGATGGCTGCCTGCTCCTCAGTGTCGTTAATCGTCTGCTTAAGGAGCTGTGGCCGAGAACAGGCCAAGGTGGGAACACCAACCAACCCCCCACTCCAACTCATACCACCCCCCCATGCCCAATACACACACACACACACACACACACACACACACACACACACAAAGGACACAGTCAGGGCGCGTGTGAGAGGACAACAAGACCAGCCGAACAGGTTGTTTGGAATCTTCCTCGTGGCATCACCGTGGCAGCAGGAGCAGGTGTCACGGAGTCACAGAAAGGCGGGCGGCGGGTCCTCTTGTAAAACCTCATGCACCATATGTGTCTGCTGATCCTTTGACTCTAATCAGCTCCTTGTTAACAGTCTCATCATAGCCTCATGAACAAAGTGCACCGTACAGCGTCCCTTCATAATCGACTTGCATAACCGTGCGCTCACGATGCAGGTCAGGTGTGAAACCGAGTGGGTGTGATGTGTTCAGTGTGTGTGTGTGTGTGTGTGTGTGTGTGTGTGTGTGTGTGTGTGTGTTTGCATGTTTGACCCCTGGTCTTTTTCTTTCGCTGTGTTTTTTTTTGTTTTTTCGGCTCGTCGTCTCCCTCTTGCAAACAAAAATTATGGGGGCATCCATCAATTAAAGCTAGCTGATGATTGCAGCAGAATGGTGGCATATTGCATTTAGCAGCTCATTAGGAGGACAATATTGTGCTTAGCATGAGCCAATTATGGGAGGGAATTGGGTAAATACATTGTTTTGCGCTTGTAATCAGTGTCAGAGAGGGGAAACGAAGCTGTCAGGCCATCTAACTGAAACTATGTTGAAAAGAGTAGTATTGACCTGTGTGGCAAACAATACAGAGACACACACACACACACACACAAACAAACATACAAACGCATAAGTAGGGTACACACAGCCACACAAAAATACACAGCCACACACCTACAGACACACACATACACATACAAATTCGATTGTCTTTCCAGAAAGCGAAGCCTGGTCCATCTAGGGGCACAGCAGGAGGCTGGACACAGGGGGGAGCTCACCTGAGTTTAAAGCCCTTCGCTGTCTTTCCCTGCTGCCACATGCTCCTTCACAAATCAAATGATCTGCTGTTGCTCAACAGCCCTGCATTTTCATCATCACCCCCTGGCCCTCTGCTTTCTCAGGTCTTAACACATACACAGACACACACACACATGCACACACACATGCACACTCACGCAAAATTGCAAACACTCACACACACAGACAGAGACACAGACACACACACACACACACACATGCTACCGCCCTCCGGCCCTGCTCACCCCCATCCCCAGCAGCCCACTCCCCACACGAGCTCCCATGAGTGCCGTCGACATGGGGAATGAGTTCGGACTCAATATAGGCTCGACGTCGATGCAGCGAGGAGAGTCAAAGCCCCCTAAATCACCACAGCCATCGACCAGGGTTACAGACAGCCGTTCCCATGGCAACCACGGTCAAGCAGCCGATTGTTCACTCTTTTTTATTTTACTTTTGGTTCCAATTCCACTCAGTTTCCACGGTTAAAATGATACGGCAAGTTCTGCCATCCTGCTTTCGGACAGTTTTTCTTTGAAAAACTCTACACTTGCTGAAAACTCTGACACGTCACACAAAGGGTAAATACTCCGTGCTGGAAGTGTGTCATTAATGACATGTTCAGGATCCAGCTGCCACACAGGTATGGACTGCTGTAATGACATAATTAAATACAATGAGTTGGGCTGAATAGGTTGGACACTATTGTAGACATAGGCAAATCAATATAACCACAAAGAAGTGTTTCAATGTGGCTGTTTGTCATTCTGTCTGGACAGTTCATGTTTGTGGATTAGGCCTACTCTTTGACGCTGTTGGCAAGTCTCCTCGACAAGCAGGATTTAACGTCTGATGACAATCAACACATAATAGACGGCTGTTCTGACAAAAAAGGGCAAAGTCATTTTGATTCCCTTGAGAAATAACAATGTGTCAATCAAACCCGTGTCATGGCTCTGACAAGGTTTTTTTTTTTTTTTTGACAGGGTCAGCGCAACTGCAGCGGTCCCCAACTGCAGTTCTGCTGCAGTTTAGTAGTTAAAAAAAAAAAAACTGTTCATATGCTACAAAGCAAAACATCTAAAGATCGAAGAGAGAGCAGCACTTCAAAAAAGCGGAGGTGGATTCTGCAAACGGAGGTGCATCCCTTTCTTGTTAATGATAAAAAAAAATGTGTCTAATGTTATTTATAATTCCCTGACCTGCTTGAGGTCTTTTATCCTCACTTTTTTCTTATAGAGTGCTGACTGTGAAAGAACTAGAAAGTAGTGGGCTTCTTCCACTAAGCTTGAACTCTGTGTGTTGGCGGAATATAGAGAATGGCTTTTATTTCTTCTGTGACTCCTCCGTTTCCGTTCAATGAGATTTGGAGAAGGTGACTTTTATCCCTAGGGGTGGGGAGGGGGGTGATGCTCTTATGCACCCTGTATGAACAGTGGAGAAAGAGAGATAGATAGAAAAAGAGAGAGAGAAAAGAAAAGAGTGCAATACAAGCCAAAGCACCCGGACCCTGGTCTCTTTGTAGCTGCTATCTTTGTGTACGACTGCTGGACTGCTTACAGAGAGGCGAGTCAGCTGAGGATATATGAAACACAAAGATGTATTATCGCACAAGAGTAATGGAGCTGCGAGCTCCCCATATTTCAAGGCTTACTCTCCCACATTTAATTTCCTCCTATGAGAATGAAATGACCCGAGGTATTAACCTCCGTAGAAGAAAAAAAAGACAATACGGTCCCTTCTCGCACGCAAAAATGGGAGAAAAATGCGCATCATCAGAAAGGCGGGTGGTAATGGCCACACCTGCCTGCGATGACACATGGGCCACAGCAGAACAATAGGAGTCGCCGTGGTGAT
Organism: Tenualosa ilisha; assembly: GCA_015244755.2. Classification (NCBI taxonomy): domain Eukaryota; kingdom Metazoa; phylum Chordata; class Actinopteri; order Clupeiformes; family Clupeidae; genus Tenualosa; species Tenualosa ilisha. The sequence goes on along the minus strand of PYXC01001624.1, from coordinate 2,288,822 downwards.
TGAAATGAAGGCCAAGGCCAAATCTGATTTTCAGCCCACAGCTCTAGATCAAAACCATATTTGTTGGAGGAGACGCCAAATTAATGTTTAATGAGTGATTCGGGGGGCATGCACGAAGATATCCCATGGGTATGGAGGTGTGTAGGTGGGTGTGGGCGTGGGTGGGGGGTTTGACAGTGACCTTCAGGTCAGGCAGCAAACAGAGCTGTAGAAGCTAATGATTAGCAGCTAGGTCAAAGGTGTGTGTTACATGGCAAACACCTTCAAGTGCAGTCCCTTGTACTATACACCCACCCCCCAATGACACACACACACACATACACACACACACACACATTCGAGTCCCTTGAGCACTGCCTCTGTGCAAATGTTTTGTTTAAACAGCTCAGAAACTATAGGTACGTGAGAATGACTGTGAGAAGGATGCATCCCTGAATTTCTTAATGTTTCTGTGGTAGTCACAGGGGCCAGACTCATAATATCAGGACACCCACATGTCCCATCCCTGCCTTTTTCCTTGATGGTTGTTCTCATCCTATTTCTCAAATAGAGACCTCCTGAGACTCTAAAAAATCCTTACAATGTGCATTGTACATTGTTTTTATCTGTGTCGTAGAGGTTTTCTGAGGTCATTCTCTTTGGTAAAGTCTGTATAAATAAATTAAACAGAAAATTCATTTGAACTTAAAATTTTGCTCTGACCTATTAATTTCTGTCCTAAAACCTGCATAGTCATTGCACTGCCCCATTTGCTTAACACCACCTTTTTGTCGTTAGCCATTCGGAGCACATTTGCACGGCCTTCTTGCAGCCACTAAAATTATGAAGACTAGAGCAGGGAGGTAAAGGGCACATTTGACACATTGATTTAGAGAAATTCGTTGCTAGCTTACCTCACTTACTGCAGCCCCCGCCCCCCCCCCCCCTTCTCCGTCACAGCAGTGCAAAGAGATGGAGCGTAAAAACTGCCCTGAGATTGGACTATTTGTTTTATTTCCTGGGGGGTCTGGAAGGAGGCTGGTGGTTCGGTGGTGGTGGTGGGGGGGATGAAACTGTGACACACACACACACACACACACACACACATACACACACATAGAAAGAAATAGATAAATCCAGTGGAGTAGGTATCTCCGTGATGGGGCTGATTCTCTGGCCTCTCCTCTAGCTCGACTCCTATGATCCATCTTACTCTCTGTTTCCCGTTAACTTGGCTCTTTCCTCGCCATCTATCTCAGCACACAACTCACAACCTCTCCACCCTTCTGCATTAGTGTGTGTGTGTGTGTGTATGTGTGTGTATGTGTGACTCTTGTGTGTGTGTTTCATACATGATCTATGAATGGGATGTGCTTAATAAGCTATCTCCGTATACAGAATATACTGTAGAAAAAGCACTATAACTCTTTGCCATTACATGGAATTGGATCATTCTTGATTTTGGCCAAGGTATGTTGAAATTCAATTGTGGTAAACCAGAATAGATGATCATGAAAAAAAGAATTAAGACATAAGATCTGGACGCTGTGTGTGTAAGTGTGTGAGTGTGTGTGTGTGTGTGAGTGTGTGTGTGTGTAAGGTGTTATCTTTGTCAGCTCCCACTTCACTAAGCGGAGTGAATGTGGCCGCTGTGCTCCACCACCACCACGGTAACAGCCGTTGCTGCCGTATCTAAACACACTAGCTGCTGGTCTCTCTCTTTCTCTTATTCTCCTCCTACTCACTTATTCTTTTTTCTTCTCCGCTACGCACACACACACACCCCACCACCCACCCCACCCCACCCCACCTTACATCAGCTGTGCTACAGCTCAATCCCTGTCCCTTTGTGATAAAGATGGTGCGTATCAGGGGCCATTTAGACAATGTCAGAGCACTTTATCATGTTCCTGGCACAGGCAAGAGTCCAGCACGGATTGCTACCGAGTGCAGCCATTTTGACTGTCCAGTGTGTCGGGGATGATGAAGGAAGTGCTGGGAGTGGAATCACATCTCAGAGTCAATATAGCATCTCACCCCGGGATGTCCAGTGTGACCAGCATAGGCCTGTGATATTTTCCTTCACACATGCTGATCTGCAGAACCAGGCAAGAACAGATGTACACATACACACACACACACACTTACACACACACACACACACACACACTCACACCCACTAACCCTGCTTTTGCACTTTGGAAATTGGTGATTCAGCTCTGAAACGGTCCTGAAGGCTTAATAATAGGCAACAACAGTAGTGTGTCCCCCCTTGCAACCACATACATACATGCACACAAATACACACACTCCAGCACCTCAGTCCTGAGGTAAAAGAACAGCTGCAAGATCATCCCCCTCCCCTACACACACACACACACACACACACACTAACCCCCCCACCCCGAGCCAAACAGTGTTGGGAACCAGAGCTAATACATCAGGAGATTATGCTACAGCTGGCGCCAAATCAATTCACCCGATAAATCACCAGGAGGGTTTTATTTTCTCTCTCTCTCTCTTTCTTTCGCGCTCTCTTTCTATGCCTGTCTTTCTCTATGTCTGTCTTTCTCTCTCCTCATCCCTGTAGCCCTATAGTGTGCTCCTCGCTCTAATGTAAAGAACAGTCATGGATGAGATCCAGTAATGTTAAAAGTGTGTTTGTGTATTTTAAGGTCCGTGATTTGAATGAGAACGTCTAAGGCACAAGGCACAAGCTGAGGGGCTGGAAACCCTGTGTAAACAAATAGCAATGAAAGATGCTTTATTGTCAATGGCACAGGTAATGTCTTCTACGGAAACATTTGGCCTGTTGGATGCCAGATGTATTTGTAATTGTTTGAGTTTAGAAATCCCTGATATCCTAATTATCCCAATTGTGTTACATTCTGGAAGCCAAAAAAACTATCCTTCATCTCGCTCTCGGATGGCAAAGATTATGTTGGATGTTTACAATTACTGTAAATGTTATTATGAATGATGATTGCTTGTTTACGATATGGTGACTGACATCAAAGTAAATCCCTTGACCTTAAGGAGTGCTTATGGAGTGCAGTTCAGTTGCTAGTTTACCTTAGCAGCAATTGGATAGAGAAAGGTAGAGTGGAGAGCGAAAGATGGCCTAAGCCTTATGTCCTTGAAAATGGACATCCTGAACTGTCATGTCCTGAATCCTGACGAGTTCACTGCTGATGGGATAATGCATTTGTGTTGTATTTGGTTCATGTGGTGCTCCCCTGCCAAGTAAAGGGAGTGGCTGTGCACGAGTTTACCAGTTGATTTCATTCATTCATTTTCAGTTTTTCAAATGAAAACACACAAAAAGCTTCTGCAAACCACAAATAAACTCAGTAGGAACTAGAATCTTTGAAAACATAACTTAGATAACAGAGCAGCACAACATTCAAATTATTTGGTGTGAGGCAAGGAAGAGAGTATTTTGCCACGGGCCAAAACACAAACACTGAGTCATTGGGCACTAGACCTGGCTGGCCTGAGCTTCCACTTGGCCATTCTACAGGCTTTTACTTTTTCAGTGCAGCAACATGTGAAAATACAAATCTCATTTTACTTAACTACTGCCTGCTACAACCAAACAAGGCCAGCTGAGAGGTGTAAAGTGGAATGCACTCTTCAAAAGCAATGATAAAAGCTACAAAATGAACACCCAACGTTGTCACGTTTCCAAAATCTGACTATAGAGTCAAATGGCACAGAGGATTTATCCTGTTAGAAAGGGTCTCCACTGATTACTATTATAACAACACAACAACAATAAGCCTCACCCATCCATAACAATCAGAGGGCTAAAAGTAAGAAATATCAGAAGTTCATGGAACTGATTTTTATAGCCATGATCACCGCACCAGTGATCTAATTCATGACAATCTGTTGAGGTATTTTTCACTTGGGTTTCACTTTAGTTCTGTCTTATTACTTACACCTCTAACGGCTGTAGCTGATGTTGTATGAAGGAATTAGTATCACTATATTGATTTGCGGTAAATGCATAAATATGGAGGATAGGATACACATTCAGCTTTTCTAAAATGTCTGTTTTTCTCCTCCGTGCTGCCTTACTTTTCGTATCCTCTCTGTGCTACCCCCAGTGGGGCTCGGCACCTCTTTCTCTCCGCTCTTTCACACTCAATTCTTTCACTTACTCATTTTGAGGGTTGTTGTTGAACTCTTTGCTGTCAGCGCAATTAGGTTTGTTTGGTTGAATCCGCAGCTGCATATTCACCAATTAGCTACCATTGCCATTGTTAGACTAAGTCTGTCTTTCTCTCTGACATTAGCCTTGATGTGTACTTGTCACAGTTTGGTTTACTCTTTATTGTAGCTGTTAATTCAGTCAGCAGTCACACCATGGATTTTGGAACATGCTTTAAAATATTTAATTTAAAGTCAAACAATGTAACAAATAACCTAGATGAAGAGATGAATTGGTTTTAGTGGTCTTATGAACGTGGCGATTGATCCAGAATTTACACTATATTATTTACCGGTCTAATGCATATTCCATACAGTCTATGGTATATTTATGTCTCATATGTGGACTCAACTATAAACAATCAAATAATAATTTACAATGAACAGTCATTTCTTCTTTTTCCATATCATCACAATGCAGTTGTAAAACCACAATCAAGTTTTTGTAGTTTTATCCGAATTTGAATTCAAATTCTGTAATTCAAATTCTATGTGCCAAACAACTAGTATTGCAAAGAGTTCTGTTTTTAAAACCCTTTCATAATTAGCCCATATATTGCTTCCAACAACCTTTATTTGTTTGAAGCCATGTTTGAATCTCTACATTATGCCACCCCTCTTGGGATGGGAGTTTATTGACAAAAGCAGCCACGCATGCAATGTGATTTGAGCCAACCTTAGTGTAGCTGATATAAACCTAATCATCTGTGCTGAAAAAAGCCCCCTCCTGATCTGGGGGCACTGGGAATAGTCATTGTTGACCATGCATGAGAGAATTTTTCCCACTGGGATAACTAATACTGTCACAGTTTGTGGAAAATAAAGACTAAGAAGGTCAGTGATGATAAGGGCTGTGTGTGTGTGTGTGTGTGTGTGTGTGTGTGTGTGTGTGTGTGTGTGTGTGTGTGTGTGTGTGTGTGTGTGTGTGCATGTAGGGGGGTGGGGTGGGCAACATTGGTCTCACCGGTGTCTAACTACCATAATGCTTTGCCCATTGTCCTTTGCTCCTCCATTCCTTCCGACTGAGGCTGACATTTTTCAGCGCCAAGCCAAGGGACGCATCTTTGGCACATCAGTCAGTGCATCACTGAAGCCATGCTTCTTCTCCTGTCCTCTAAACATCACTATTTATCAAAGCTTTATTGCCAACACCATTTCTGCCAGTGTCCGGAAATAGCTGAGCACATTTACCATGTGTGAAGTCCTTGGCTGATATCTCGTGCGAAGTTGTTTGGAGCGAGACAAATTTCGGAATTTATTTATTTATAATTCTTTTTTTTTTCACCCCTCTCCGCCTGAACTACAACCGTGAGCTAAGAGTAATAGTCCTGCCACTGATTACAGTCCGTGTTGCATGGGCATTTCATGCTGCAGTTGGTACCTGAGCATATTTTTGGGGCTCAGGCTTGAATGATGAGTGTTACACGGGTCCCAACGTTTTGCCTGAAAGCTGATTAATGCCATGTAATGATTTAGCACCGCCAGCACTCGTCTCGGTCCCGGTATCCTCTATAACCAGGCAGTTCTGCTGCCTGCCTGCCTGCCTGCCTGCCCGCTTCCCCGCCCGCAGGAGAAATTGAACCGGATCCTGTGTAAGGTCCGGTGTGCTTCGTTCCTATCAGACAGCATGTTGCACAGTAGTGTGAATGAAAAAAAAAAGAGAAAAACCCACCACTGGCTTTATCGGGCAAATAATGGGATTACTTCACTGCAAGGGCCTGACTCGCTGGAGAGATCAAAGAGCAGGCTGCAAACAAGAAGCTGAGAGCAGATACCCTGTGTGGCTTGTCCAACGGGGACACTTTTGTCATTTAAATGTCCCAAAAAAGGGGGCAGATTCCTCAAATTTGAATTGAGATCAGAGCCTGCTAGGTCACGTTGGAGATATATAAAAAAAAAGAAATTAAAAAAATAAAATAAAAAATACCACACTCGACTGAACTGTCCCCCCGGCAGTTAAGTCCCAATGCTGATCTTGTATTCAGGTTTCACACTAAGCCATAAGAAAGCTTTATTGCAAGTATATGTTGCATAGAGTATTAGAAGTTCTACTGCCTGCCAATGTCAAGGTGAGACTTCTGTATCATATGAAGATTTATAAAAACTGTGGTGTATACTTTATGTACTATATACACACACACACACACACACACACACACACAGACTGTAACACTGTAGAGTTTCAACCAGAGAATACGATTCTGCTGAAACTGTAGAGTTTCAACCAGAGAATACGATTCTGCTGAAAAATATGCACATAAATTTGTTCAATTAGCAAGTATAATCCATGACATTCAATACACCTTCTCTGCTGTGGTGTTTGTATGTATGTGAATGTGAGAGTATGTTCCGCTTGTTGTGGGAGTTCTATATGGCTTATGTGATACATGTGCCCCAACAGTAGTTTGTAGTTTGAAGTTACTACATGGACGCATGGACGGATTCATTTCTTGCTCATGATAACCAGAGGTCTGAATGCAAATCAAACATGCCCCCCTTGAAACCACAGAGCATATGCTGGATAGTCATGCTTGTTACAACTGGTAAGTGCATGCTTGGCTTGGTAGCTGGCCTTGGTTCTGGAATGCTATAAGTGGATATGGCATGAGAGCGATATCTGCTTACTCCTATACATAGAAGGCTAAGTGAGATCAGTTAAAGATGCTAGTGAGATGAGGGAGGTGGGAGGAGAAGAGGGGATCAGTTGTAATACCGGCACACATGGCCAGTGTTGTATAAAGTACCAGAAAGTCCCACTTGAGTAAAGCATAGATATCCTACCAAAAATTTACTTTGGTAGAAGTTCAAATCACCCACTAGCATGTTACTCTAGTAAAAGTCTAAAAGTATCTCGTATTTACTGTGCTTAAGTATGAGAAGTAACCTATTATTAAATATACTTAACTAATGAAAGTGAAAGTACAAGTAGGCTAAAATGTCTTTTTAAGACACATAGCTTACAACACACAGTTCAGAAAATGTAAAAAAATCACTCAAAATCACTCAAACATACATAGTCATGATGAAAAAATGGTGCCTTCATCACATCTACAAGTTAATAGTGAATTGGTTTGCACTTGTCTGATGACAGGTTGGCCATGGTTTCATCTGATACTTGTAACTATGCTGCCAATTGAAAATGTAGTGAAGTAAAAGTTGACATATTTTTAACAACTCAAGTAAAGTATACATACTCCCAGAACATACTTAAGTACTGTAATGAAGTATTTTTACTTAGTCATAATACATCCCTGCACATCACACGCAGATGAGGAGGCTGGTTAAAATCTCCTTTAGAGCAGAAGGGTGAGTCAATTTAGAATCTTTTCATTTCCTCGGTAGAAACTCAACAAGAAACTTGGCACAGCATGGCCCTTTTTTCATTATTAATTACCAATGTGTTAATATTCTGTCTAAAAATGTGATGGAGCAGTAAGTATAAAAGTAAGTGTAAATTGGGATCATACTTATCTACACCCAAACCACAAGTAATAGTTTCAACCATTCAAAAGGGAGTCCATAAACATTTTGCTCCACTTGATTGCTTTTAACACTGACTAATCTACATGCAATGCACATACTACAGCAAATTCTCCCATGCCACATGCCATCTAGATGTTCAAAGAGGAGATGAAACTGGATATGTGGGGAGAGTCTGAATTGCTAAAAGGATATAGATGAAATACAAACAAAATGCGTACAATTAAGTTATTCTTTGCTGTCTAAGCTAAAGGAAATTGTGACACGTGATGTTTCTCAAACATAGTTCAGGAGGAGCCCATAGGACTGACTGACAGCCATCAGTGAACCCATTTCAATTTGATGGCCATTTCACCGTATAAACTCTCTTTAAGCTTGGACTACCCCCTATTCATAGGGGCATGCAAGAGTTCAGCACTTGCATGTGATCTCTGCTGTTCACATCCCAGGACAACAGCCAGCGACCAAGCCACACATGCTTATCCTCAGCACTCCATAACAACCAATCTGATGGGTGAACTAGTGAACCCAGCATTACTGTGTTATTGGAAACATTTAAACATCGTCTATGAAACATAAGTATTTCTGAGCAAATCCTAAATACTTCCTACCCCACCCGGAGGCCCTTGACTTGTGTGAGAAGAATAGATGAGAGTTTTCCTCTTCTTTTCCCCCTCCACTCAGCCAGACCTGTAGGTGAAAAAGCTGTAGGCGCTATCCTGTGCGGTTAATTGGGAAATTGTTGGAAGGTCCCTGTTCAGTCATTATATCGGTCTTTTCCAGCACTTCCACATTCTGAATGTCATTAACCTTTAGCTCAACGTTCTGAGCCCTGCTGCAAGTGAACAAGAAATCCCAGCATGAGGTTAAAGAAGGTACATTAGCTAACCCTATCACACACATGCACGCACACACACACAGACACACACATACACACACACAGGAAATACTGGGCAACACACACACCCATGCACACTCAAACATGCACAGAAACACACCCACAGGCCCATAGACATGCATACACAATTTTACTCGAGCGAAATAGGCCGTTATTCCAAATGTCAGCCATTAAAATTTCAAGTCTGAGAAAAGGACAGCAGGATATCTCTCTCTCTCTCTGCTGCAAACTACACTCTTATGAATATGTGAATGCGGAAAGTGGATGTTTTTCCTTACACATTAAAGTGAGCGTAATGCAGTCACTGAAGCAATCTACAAGCCAGCTTTTCCCATGTGAACATCACACTTTCTCTGTGAATCTGATGATGCTGTATAATTTCATTCTGATAGTACAACATAATAGCTAATATAGCTAACTTATGTCAACTATAATGTTTGATGATTTATCAATTTGGAAGCCTCAAAAGATTTCCTGACTTTAGAAATGGTTGTGAGATGCAGTCTTAACATTTAAAAATAATAATAATAATAATAATAATAATAATAATAATAATAATCAAATCACAGCTGCCACCGTTGTGCCCTTGAGCAATGCACTTAACCCTAAGTTGGTCTAGGGGAGACTGGCCCTGAACAATTGATAGTTGACAAGTTGTAAGTCGCTTTGGATAAAAGCGTCTGCTAAATGCATAAATGTAAATAACAATAATAACAAGTGAATAATAACAAGTGTTATTATTGTTAAATCTGTAATGCTTGAGAGTTCAGCAAACACTGAAAGGTCAAACAGTGCAGCGTTCTTAAATACAAGTTTCTCAATTCCTAGTTGACACCAGCAGCCGTGGAGAAAAGTGTGTGTGGGGCCTTATCAGCAGTATTTGTTATGTTCTTAAAAGATGGCCCCTGACAAAGATGGACTGAAGCGATAGCTGAATTGCTGGCTGCAACGAAGGGCAGAGCTGTCTCTTTGCTTTTAATTACCAAGCACAAGGAGAGACAGTGGAGATGTCTCTCAGGCGTGTGGCCTGAGGTAATGTTCCTGCGTTCAGTTTGCCTTTCTCCACAGCGCTCCGGTATATTAATGAGTGTTTGCTGCGGGCACTCTTCATTGACTCTGCGGGATAAGGGAGCGTTGTTCCCCTCACCCTTCTCATTCCCCCTCCACCATTTCATTTCACGCTTACTGTAGGCTGCTAAACTGAAGGATGGTGCTTAGGGAGTTGTAGTGAACTTCTGTTAAAAACTGGCGCCGCAGAAGTTTGGTGTCAGGAAGTGCGTGAATAAGGAAGTCATTTAATAGGAGCTCAGAGTTATGTCATAGGCTGTACAGTAGAGTAGGAGTACAGTAGAGTATAGCCCTGGAACGTGTGAGGAGATACTAAACCCATACATTTCAGTGGTCAGTGCTAGGTTAGCTACGTACAGTAAGCCATGAAAGTAACTTTAATGGCTGCCATCATGTTTGCTGTAATAATCTTATGTGTGCTCAAGACCACATTGTCCAAACAGGTGGCCTTTTATAGGTGACCACTAATGAGGTTGAAAGGAGATGGAAGAAAGGGGAAAGCACACAGTTAATGATGCTTGTATAGTAAAACCCCCAAAACAGCCACTGAGTGCATTCTCCTGTCCTCCATCTTCCTCTGACATATTTCGTTTATTGCATTCTACGCACCAGGAAACACTGCAACACAACAGACGAAACACTTCAGGACAAACTAAAGGAGGAGATGCTGGGAAGATTCCCCCCCCCCCCCCCCCCCCAAAAAGGTGATCGAGGTTAGTTTAGACTCTGACATTGTATTGTTTCATAATGCACTGTTTTCAGCGCATAAAATGTTGCTTTGTCTCACATCTTTCACATCTTTCCCTAATTGATCAGCAGAGGAATGAGAAAGTGCATAGAGTATAAAAAACAAAGTAGGTGATTGATTACCCCATAAAGAGTGTTTGGCTCAATCATTCTGAGAGTGGAGAGGATCCACCTAGTGGGAGGAGGCTGATGATGATGATGGTGATAGTGTGTGTGTGTTTGTGTGTTTGTGTGTGTGTGTGCTGATGTGAGTTTGTGTGTTTGGGCTGCTATGGGGATGGTGATTGTGAGAAGCAAAGAGGAAATGAGAGGGAGGTGATGGAAGGAGGACAGTATAGATAATGAATGTGTGTGGAAGAAAGCAAAATAAAAGACTACGAACATTAGATGGTGTATGTGTATGTGTGTGTGTGTGTGTGTATCTCTGTGTCTCTGAGTGTGAGAGAGATAGACTAAATTTCCATGGTCATCATAACTGGAAATATTTAGAGCATAATTATGAAAAAAAAAGCTTTTAAAACTTGGCTCTACACACTGTCAAACAAGACCTAAAAGTCTGGCACATTTCATTTCTCATGTCTGTCCTTGTTTTTTTTTTTAACACATTATTGAATAGGAAGGCTAGAATATAGGTTTGCAAGAAAGGAACCGAAAAAGTGAATGAACCAAAGACAGATAAAGAACCTACATTATACTAATCATTACTCCATCCAGAATTAGGCTAAGCAAGAACTATCAGAAACCCATTCATTTGATTGCCTATATTCACATCACTTTAACAACACAGCATAATGTTATTGTTTTCAATACTGTCACCCTAAAAAACTTTATTGTATACAGAGATTATTTATTAAAATATCAAAACAAAGTTGTGATAGAAATATTCATAAATTCAGCTGTTCTTTGAAGCTTCTTTTTTGCCAGTTTCCTGACTAATTCACACTCAGAGAGAAAGAGAGAGAAAGAGTGTGTGTGTGTGTGAGAGAGAGAGAGAGAGATTGTTTGTGAATAACTGAATTTCTTAATGTGATGGCTCTCATAATTAAATCTCACTACAAAGGGTCCATCCTGCAATGTTAATGCGCCTCTGTAAAAAAAAAAAAAAAAAAGCACAACAAGTAGAAAAGGAAAACTGTTCTTAAATCTTTCATCATTTCTTGCAATGGCAAATGCACTAAACCAGGAGTGAGTGTGTGTGGGGTTTACTGTTTACTTCAATATGTGCTCTGGTATGAAAACAGTGATGGGGATGGGTAGTGAGAGAGAGAGAGAGAGAGAGAGAGAGAGAGAGAGAGAGAGAGAGAGAGACTCAACAGCTTCACAGGTCTTTCCTGTTGTCCCTAGTCTCTTCTTCCCAGCTTGAGCTTAGCCATTGCAGAGGCCACTGGGCTTCAAGCGCTTCTCTGTAGATACGGCATTACTCATGGTGTGTGTTAGGAACTCGCCTCATCTCCTCTCTCTCTCTATCTCTTTCTCCCTCTCTCTCTCTCTCTCTCTCTCTCTCACTGTCTTCATCTCTCTCTCTATTCCTCTTTGACTTTCTCTTCCCGTGAAATCCAGTAATAGTTCAAAGACTATATACAAAATAAGAGCTCAAATATTTCTAAACAGTTTTGTTAACCTCAATTCCTAAGACTCACTGTAAATATTTAGAAGTCATTTCACTGTGAACAGATTCTTGACATATGGCACAGTGGAAATGTAACGTTAGAGGATGTGTGTGTGTGTGTGTGTGTGTGTGTGTGTGTGAGAGAGAGAGAGAGAGAGAGAGAGAAAGAGAGTGTGTTTGTGTGTATTTATGTGTTTTCAGTAAACTCCTGGGTGGATTCCAGTTTTTGTTGTTGCTCCCCAGGTCTCCAAGTGGACAAATGTCCCTGATACCACTGTGCCTACTTAGGAAGAGATTAGGAGTCTCTTGGCAACTCTGCTGTTGCTCTTTTCTTCCCTCACACATACCTCTAAAGTCATGAATTGATTCTCGTCAATTTATAAATCTCGTGTATGTGAGGATGAATGAAAGAAGACAGTTCTGCTCCATTCCAACTCCATTCAATGTACCAATGTTCACAGCATTGCTCACATTGCTCACATATGACCCCATGTTATTCATTCCTTCTCTCTTTTGGTAGTTCCTCTCTGAGCACCTGACATTACTAGTATTGGCACTATCACATACTTGCTTCTAAATTAGTCGTGGTAGTCAGGGCAACCAGAACAAGGCAATTCTCTGTCCTTTCCCATAGAGATTTTGCATTCCTTCTCACTCACATCACAGTATGCGCTGTACTTCCGCCTTGTCCTATGACTCAAGTCCTTTACATTTACAGTTTGTTTACCCCTCAATTATTTAAGCACAATTTTGTTTTTCAAAACAATTGTGCAATTGTAATTTCACACAATTAAAACACCATACCTAATTTGCAGAGCACTTCAGTTTGTTTGCACAATGAAACATCAGTTTAAACTATAAACATACTTATAACTCAGTCTTTACATTGTGATCTGGCACTGTTTCTCATGGGGAACCAGAGCAGAACATTTTCAGAACAGAATATATCACAGTGAATGTGCTGTGATTACATGTGGAGACAAATCAAGAAAGAAAGAGTGGACTGTGTGCAATTACAAGAATGCAAGAAAAAAAAAGAATGCAATTACTGTAATCATTCAAAACAAGTGTCACCATGGATAAATTTGGTCATGATTCTTTCACAATAGATCAGGGGCTGGTTTCCCAAAGCCTTCTTAATGCTAAGTTGTTCTGAAGTCATACCTTAACCTCTAGTTCTGACATGATTTCCGACATGTTTCATAAGAGTGGTCTGGACCATTCTCAAGTTTTACTTTAACACGGTTTTTAGCTTAAACATGTGTTTTACAGCTTAAAAAATGGCATGTGGGTCAAGACTTGCACTCTTGCTGCCACAGAAGATCTGCACATGGTTGCATTTCATTTTTTTGTTTTAATTTTTAATAAATAAGGAAAAACACCCAAATCAATTAATTTGCTTTTTTTTTACTCTCTCTAAAATGCAAACATCACCACACATCATGTTGATGTACTAATTATCTATTCACTTGCACATTTTTTGTTAATACCTGCACTTTAATGCCAATAAAAGAAATCTCACGCATTCTCAAAAAGACACAAATGACAACAATGGATGCCAGAAACATGGATTCAGCCTCTTAAGAGACAGTTAAAAACAACTTAGTAAAGAATACTGTCTTCTACTGTGTTCTTAAGACTATTTATTGTGTTCACAGTTCTGTATTTGTATCAGTTATGTATTTCTTTACACCCAGTGGTTGTCCATTTGGTCCAATTGGCCCATTGTGTGAGGTACTTTTGGAAGGCAGTGGCCTGAGCATTGAGCATGCTGCTCATGTCTGAAGTGTGAAAATGTATGGTGTTATGCAAATTCCTGTGTGTGGTGATACAAAAATAGTGAGACTGATGTGTTGAAAACTCTGCAAATTTGAGCTGAAGTTGTACTCCTTGAATGTAGGGGTTTTGCTAATTGTGTAATCATTTTTATTTTAGAGTGTAAACAACCGTTAAAAAAGACCCCGGACCAACATTTCAACCAACCAACCACACTGTTGTCATATGTTTAATAATGTCTCAGAAAGACACAAACTGATAGGCTATACGAAGTTGTACCAATCAGAATATAGCACCGACGGATAATAATTCATGTTAAAGTTTGAATTTGGGAAAATGTATATGAACTGTGGTGGAGCAGTGGTTCTAGAATTCAGAGACGAGGGTTAATTCTCAATCTCTGTGTTATTTTACAACTTTATTTATTTATTTTATTTTCTTAAAATGTACCACTAAATGAGGGCTGTGGGTCAAATTAAGAATTAACCTTTACTTATGTCCTTAGCATTCATGTAAGTCATGTAAGTGTCAGTTTTGGGCCATCATACCATTGTCTGTCCTGAGTAAAAAATTACACATGATATACTGAAATTAAATACTGAATCCTGGGCTCTGGATCCTAGAGGAATGACACTACCATTGCTCCACCTCCCACAACTTACCAAAATCCAAACTGAATTTAAAATACATTTGAGTTGTGTTACCATGCACAGCTTTTCTGGTCTAACTTCAGATGCATTTGTATTAAATTCATATCATATTAAACAATTTTACATGAGCAGAGGAGAAAGAGAAAAACAAAAAAGCTAATTTCACACCTCCTTTCATGTCAGCTGTGCAATATCGTACGACCAATTTGTTCTGATGTAAGATTTCTTTCCCCAGATAAAATCAAGATGAAATAATTTACCTTCCCTATTTTACCAATCAGGACACAGTGTTTCCTTATCAACCTCTACCATGTTACTGTGTTACAGAGTAGCAGACATTAGGTCTTTCACTAAAACTCAACAACTAATTTGATTCATCCATGGTAATGCTACCAAACTGATGACAGGTCAAGGTTAGCTCGCTGCTAAAGCTAGTAGATTGCTATACTTATGTACTGGGTAGTTAAAAACTGTCCTGCACTGTTTTGCTGGTATACTATCTCCAAAGTGGCCAAAATGTGTTCACAATTATGCATAAAAATATGCTATTCTGTAAAGTGTGTTTAGGACCAGGTTACTGGTTTTTTGCCTGCAAACAAGGTACAGTTATTCTCTTGTACAGACATGCTGCTGGAACATCTTTGCACACATAGTCGATGGAGTTCTGAGGCATCTGACAAACCTGAAAGATGTTAGCAGGAAAAGGCGAAACCGATCACATTAGTGCTGTGTTTCAAATGAGTAGAAAATGCGATTTAACCTTTTTGTTTATCTGAAAACAGAAAAGAAAAAATAGACAAACCATCTCCAGTTTCAACTGTAATTGGAGAAGTTGAAAGATGTTGACAACAGACTTTTTGACAACAGTATTTTTTTTAATAAGTGACAGATTGGATACAAGCATAAAGCATCTGGAAAGATTGGTAGGCTCATGCATCTACTGCAGCAATTCTTGAAACGTTTCTGTGGAACAAACATTCATTAAGTAACATCACTGTACACATCTCTGTAAACACTCACACAAATAAAACTGTGGTTACATGTAAAGTAAAGAGAAGTGGGGTTTTGAAAAGTCATGGATTTGAAATGCATGAAAATGAATGTATTTTTAGATATGCCATGACTTGATGACATGATGATTATTTTGAAAGTCATTGTGCTATGACTGACTCCATGTTCTCTGTGTAAAAAAAACACATGCTAGTGTTTGGCAGAAATATTTGATTTTGAGCTGTGTTTTCTGTGTTTTAGTGGTGTTAGCATGTATCGAGATACGTTTTTTGCATTTTGAAATGTAAACACAAGATGTGCTTTTGATAATAAAGCAAATGTTTGGCTAATTGTGTAATGTAGGTGTATTGCTGTGTTAAGGGTTTGGAAAAAGTATTCTGAATATAGGTTAATGGCTGTTAGCGATTGAAAAAAACTGTAATCAACTCCTTTACAAACATTACTGTAACTGCGTTTATGAGAAGTAACAGCCATGTAACAGCCATGTCCATTCAGAAGTAAACTGTTGAATGACGTGATGAAGTTTTGCATTTCTTGTATGTGAACTGCAAAAAAAATCCTCATTTACATTTGCAGTTTTGCAAAGGACTGTCATCTTAAAAATGAGGATTTCTGAGTTGGGAGAAGCAGAGGGGCATGGATAAGACAGGGAGAGAAGAGAGGAGTGGAAAAGTGAACCAAATAGCATTTCCTGATAATGCTATACAATAGGTTACAACTTCAAAGCTACCACACGCCAGAATTCATTGTCTTTCACTTGCCTGCTTCTTTTATAATGTGGTCCCCATGATATAAAAAAAACTGATAAATTTTGGCCGGTAAAACATACACCAGCATTTCTTCCAGCTACCAGCAACATTGGTAGGTTTCATTTTATTTTGACCCCTGTGTGCATATCTTGCTCAACCTGTTCTCTGTGACAATAAAATATTCTTGGATTCAGTCACAAGGCATTTCATGTTTCCACTCTGTGCCAAGCGCACACGGCTTCTTTCAGGAACAGATTTGTGGATAAATGCAGCATGCAAATAAAGTATTTGGTCTGTCAGGCACATCAAAGTTGTAATTAAGATTTTGAGTGCAGACAAACATGCCACCAGTGGTAAAATCTCTGCAGCTAAAAACACTCCTAATAAATATTTTGTGTTTATGTCTGACTGTGAGCTCTTTTAAAGTTAGCGGCTTGCTGAATTTCATGAGAAAGAAAACAAACAGACTCTCGGCTGCCTCTTTTTACTCTCCAATAGTGGATGCACACTTTCTGACGCATTCTGCGACTGATGAAAACTCGTGGCATGCAGAAGCAATAGGAGCCACATCGAAATGCAGGTTTGTTCACGAATACAAATACCATCGGATGTGACTCCAGTTTTCCCTCAGCAGACATTTGTGTTGTGATTTTGTCTCTCTTGTTAGAATCAAATTAAAAATTACATAAGAGCTAATTAAAGGGTTAGTAATGCTACATCCTCTGTTACTGTGAGTGACTGGATAAGCATTAGCGTAACATTACCTAACATAACAAATGACGTAAGAGGAGGTAATGATGAAGATGAAGATGATGATGATGATGACAATGATTTTGATGATATAAATGATGAAGAAAACAACAACCTATTGCACTATATTTCCCACCACCTAAGCATTGCTCAGGTAACATAATATGCTCAGGTAACATAATATGGAGAGCCTACATCACAACCTCTCACACACACTACCACTATCACTAGTGCTCTGCTCTCCATGGTGGCAGACAGGGATGAAGCGAGTGGGCCATAGTCTAGTTTGGAGCATAATGGAGTTTGCATTCTCTGCTTCCCATTAAACCCTGTCAACAGGATGGACTTGGGCTTGCGACCCTTCTATCCTTCTATTAGCCTCGCCGCACCCTGCTGGCCGATTAGAAGAGCATTAGGAAATTAAAGGGGCAAATTGCATTATGTGGGAGAAACAGATGGAGTCACAGGGCTGCTGTTGCTCCAGCATGCTGACTCTCTGTTTCCCAAGATTCCCAGCCCCTATCCCCGCTTGAGTACATGTCATGCCCCTCCCCCCCAGCCAACCCCATCTCATTTAGCATTTCTCTTGGTGATATTCAATGCGGGTGTTTCAGAAGTATATTTCTCCCACCAGCACACTATAAGTGCATATGCATTATTCATTAAAACAACAATAATAAAAGTCGTGTATGTCCACAGTGGTGGTAAAACCAAGCAAAGCTGTGCAATGCAATCTTATTCAGAGCTTGCATGTTGCTTGAGATGCTACCGTCTGCTCAAACAGTGAAATAAAATGGCACAGGGATACGGATAAAGGCGTGAGCTGTACTCAGTTTTTGAGCGAATGTGGGTATCTGCAGAGTGCTTACTTTTGCATCATGAACTCTCTGATAAAACGACATGGGGAAGCTTTAAACTCTCCTCCTTCCCCCCCTGCTGATGGCAGTGAAAGGTTCCATGGTCTTCTAAAAGAACCAAGAAAAAATGTCTAGCTCCAGGTGCAAACAAAGAGGGAATAATAGAAATCATGCAAGGTGCCACCAGTAGATTAAAGCCTAGATGAGTAGTTCTCTCCCTTTGGTGCTCTCAAGGCTCTGCGACTAATGAATCCTCCCATTCACTGGTGAGGCATTCAGTAATGTGCTGTTGGGCAGCTCTTGTGGTGGTGGGGGCAGGGTTCTGTATGATTTGATTATAGAAGGAGAGCATATATGGCCCTGAAGTTCGCAGCAAAGACATGTTTTATTTTTTTGTCATGGAAAAGAAGCCTCAAGCCTATCCTCCCCCCACCTCCTTCTGTCACCTTCGCTCTTGGCATATGGAGGTGGCTAAATAGATAGATTTTGCAACTGAAAGCGCCTACATTGTATACAGTATACAGAGTGTGTTATGCAGCAGGTATTCAGATATCTATGAGAGCTTTTGTGAAGAGTTTTCCCTACACATACAATAGATCTGAATGTTCAGTACATACTGGAGATTTATGTATAGGGTGATAGGTTGAAAGGTCAAGGGTGAGGTATTAACTTGTTATCGTTAAGCATCCAGCATATATGGCACATGCACAATGCCCACAAAGCAGATGTGACAAAACCTGTATCATCATTATGGGTGTGTCATGAGTAGGAGTATTTGTGGAGGGTGGTGTTTGCTTAAAATTGGTGTAATTAAAAAGTGAGAGAGGAGAAGAATCTGACACCAGGGAAATTAGGGTGTGCTTTTATACCCACAACTGGTGCCAGGTTCAGGCAATCACCCTTTATTGGCCTCTCAAATACACACCAGGAACCTGTAGTCTGACTAGCCAGCACAGGAACTACAGGTAGCTCACCAAGGAAGCAGAGATGTGTGATGGCATCTTATTCACATTTTAAATCGTAGAAAGACCCTTCACCCGAAACATTGCAGGACAATTGCGACAATGCATGTGAAAATATGCAATTGTAGATTAGACTGGCATGTTAAACATGGAATTCTACTATGTCTTGTAATTGCCCTGTTAAAGCAGAAATCCAGTCAGTCTATAGTTTTGTTGCTGGAGGGCTTCACATATTTTCATTTCACATTTTACATTACATTTACATTTAGGCATTTAGCAGACACTTTTATCCAAAGCGACTTACAAAAGAGGATAACATTCAAGCTACAACACAATGAAAGAACTAACAAGGAGTGCATACTGCTAACATAGAATCTGCACTATTTTAAGTTGAAAGTGCAATAGTGTAACACAGTGTAGAGAAATTAAATTATTAAGTGCATTCTCAAAATTTACGCCAGGAGATATTCTTGGAAGAGCTGAGCTGATTTCATTACAAATATGGTGAAAATCCATTCAGAAAAGAGTGAGCTAGCCTAATGTCGTAAGGACCCACAAAACTTAGCTATCTAAAATGTAGCGGTCAAGGCAGATTCTACATCTCAAAATATAAGCCTAATTCTGCCCTGTTATCTATGTTTCGTAGTCGTACGGATGGAAGGCCATTTTCTGAATTGATTTTAATCATTTCTCTACTGAATGAAAGCACATGAAGCCCTCTAACGACAGAAATATAGGCTGACTATCCTGGAATTTTCCTTTAAGTGAGGTAATTCACCCAGCCTAGAAGTAGCTTGTGTGCAGTGCAATTACATATTTCATGACAGTTTTAAGTTTAAAGATTATTTCATCATTTGCTGAGAACATGGCTGGTAGTAGGCTTGCATGCGTTCACTGCGTTTGCTGAAATGTGCGAAAGTATGCCAAGGGATCGTGTTGACCACAGTGCGCTTTTGATCAGTCTGCAGGTGTCTGCATGGAAGTAGGCCCTAGGTCATACAGTTTTAATTATCCACTGCTTCTCGCAAAGAACATCATCAGAATGAGTGGACCGCATGGATGCCCTAAACTCAACTCAAATGGTCTGGTAGCAGACTGACCATATATATACAATATTCTTCCAATCATTTTTTCCCTCTTTTCCAGTGCAGCTGCTGCCACTGCTGTTGCTGAGACATCCATATTTTAAATGCTGGCCCAATAAAGGCAGAGCCCATTGCTCATACCCTGACACTTTTAGTGGGAAAGTAATAGGTGGCTCGCCATGCACCACGAACAAGAGTGCAGGCCAGTATCCTACCAAACAGGGTGATGTGGAGAAGTTATTAAAGAAGATTTAATATTAATGGAAGTACTGACCATGTTTGCTCGCCTTACCAAAATCTTCTTATCATTCTCTGAGGCGCTGAAGGACTTAGGGGGAAAAAGATCAGTAGTAAACACGTGCAATGTGATGTGTGTGGATGTGTGTGTCTGTATGTATGTGCTGTAACTGTATATGTGTGTGAGTGTGTGTGTGTCCATGTGTTTTTTCTGACATGTATGAATATGTGTTTTCCAGTAGTCCTCCTCTTGTTTGGTTCAAGGGATCTCAGAATTGGGCTGAGATGTTGGTGTTTGACAGGTTAGTTCAACAGCACTCTTGCCAAAACCTGCATTCTTTTTTCTGCTGTACAAATCCTGCCGAGACCATTTAGACCCCTAAGGTCTTCAAAGGCAGTGCAGCCTGACATGAGTTCTCCACAGAGTTACACGATCTAATAAATAAAATCCAGTCACATTGCTTTCATCACCTTTTTACTTGAGCCCTCCAGCTGTCCTTGTGATAAAAGCATTTGCAACTTTTTCATTACAACCACACACACACACACACACACACTAAAATGTTTTCTTAAGTTTCAGATGTCAAGAGGAAACAGACTCGTGCCTGGCTCTTCACAGTTTCTCAAGCTGTAGAACATTGCCCTACTTTGTTCCTCAAAAGAGACAACAGCTATTGATCAATTTTAACATATCATTCTGGTGCATTTTGCACCAGAAGAAATAAATTGCGAGATGTTCTGTTCACTGAGCCTGGAAGCATGATGTGCTGCTTCCCTCGACTGAATGGAGTATCAAGGTTACTTGGGTTGAGACTGAACTAGTATTTTTTTTTTTTAACTCATGATCCACAATAGTTTATTCAGGTGTAGAGTCCACACAGTCTTTACACAGCATGAATGGCATTCTGGGCATGGTGAGCACAGAGTGAATAACCAATGTAGGTAGCATAGCCTCCTTCAGCATCTCTGCAGAGACCAAGGCCATGCTGCCACGTCAGAGTGCCCCGGGCATCCGGCTGCAGTCATAATAGGACCGCTGGTGCTAATTATGCAAGCAAGGTCCCGTGGCTGCACTGGTCAAGGCAGGTGATCTCTGCTTGTAATTAGAGGGAGGAAGAGAGGCGCGTGATGGAGAGGATGCCAAACAAAGGAGACATTCGCTGGGGCTTAACCCTGAGGAGTGACCTCTTCCCCTTTCTTGGCTCCCTGGCGCAATGCCCACCAGGTGCTCTTAACTGTTGGACCCTGAGAGCTCATTAGATAGAGCAGGGTGTCTGTGTGATCTGCATAATGTAATCAGAATGTACATGCATGTGTGTGAATAGGTATGTGTATGTGTGTGTGCGTTTGCAAGGGTGTGTGTGTGTGTGTGTGTGTGTGCGCATGTGTATCAGTGTGTGTGTCTGTGTGCTTATATGTGTGTGTTTGTGTGGATGTGTATTTGGTGTGTGTGTATATGAGCTTATACACATTATCTGTGTTTATTTATGTCCAAGTGTGTGTATGCGTGTTGACTTTTTGCTGTCTTGATCAAAGTTGGTGCCAAGCTTTATGATTCAGTGTCATGCATCTTTTGACTGCTGTGAGTCAGGGTCCAGAAAGAGTCAGGGTCCAGAAAGAGTCAGGGTCCAGAAAGAAGGGGAGTTCTGATGCTCTTTTAAATGATAATAACCGGCTTGCGTTGATGGAGAAAATGACACGAACTAATGGCAACCAATGAAAAAAAGACTGCAGATGATAAAGATACTGCTGCCACTACATATAATTACACACTAACCCTAGTCTTTGAAAGCCTGTCCTCTCTATACTGATATTATACTTCTCTCTCTCCCTCATTTAAACATGAAGGATATGGAGAGCTCTTGCAAGCTAGCATGAAGGGATCCACACATGGCCGTGATGTCGAGATGAGTAATTATGGCACGTATGGTTAACTTTGTCATAAAGAACAAATGGAACGGGTCACGGTTGACAAAGTCAAGGGCCAGAACTACAGGGAGGGTTTGGGATGCAGCTGCCAGGGCACTGGATATAATGCACGGCTCTGTCCTGATGTACAAAAAGGACACAAGCTGTTGATAGATATTTTGACCAAAGACCAAGACAAAAGAGTTATTTGAAGGTTGTGGTTTCTATATTCATTGCCTGCCCATGCACCTGCGGAGAAGTACCGTTGGCTTTATCAGGATGCCCTTGCTTGTGCGGATCTAAAACAAACTAAACTAAACTAAAAAAGACATGCCTGTTCATTCTAAATACAAGCAGTGGCAGAAAAACATGGCCTGGTGGCATCAATTTATTAGCATCCCCTTCATGGGCTAAGTGTATTAAAACACTGGCCAAGATCAGGCAGCACATTTAGCAAGATCTCTGCAATGCTGCTGAAGATTTCTTATTTACATCAGAATGGTGACAAAATATTCACAAAATAGGTGTGATATTTCACACTCTTTCATCTCTAATACTAATACTTACCTACTGTTTACCTTTACTCTGTCCATCTTCCTGAAGTGGAGAAGACACATTATGACAGTATGACTTACTTGTGAGTTGCTTCACATAGGGACGTTAACAGCTTGCTTTTCAGCGACTTACATTTTTCATTTCAGTCAGGCTGTGTGAACAGCCATGAATGGTTGGTCTCATACTGTATCCACAAACAGTAAATGTTACCTGTTACCTGTTACCTGATCATGTCACAACAGAATCAGTGGGCAAGTTCAAAGAGACCGAATATGAGGAAGCATATAAGTAGTATGAAAAGGCCAAAGTAGCTGTATAATGCTTTGTGACACTCTAAATTGTAGACTTATATGATAACATTACAATGCATTATGAGTACAGTCACGAGAATGGATAAACAGTTATGTTATGTTATACACTAATGTCATTAGTTATAAGGTTTTATGGATGCTTACAACCCTTTTTGAATATATTTATAATGCCTTATGAATATATGGTTCATGGAAAGTGTTAGGCCTACCGATATTTCTTTATAATGACTAAACCTGATGCTATCAATTCTAACAGGTTTTGTGCATCTGACCTATTTCTTTCATATCACTCTGCATGTAGTTCATTTGCTTATTGCAATGGAGTCACTGAAAGTGAAAGCAGTAAAGATTAATGATCTGTTCTAAAGAATCTATAGTGCAAATTCAATTTGTGTGACAAACCATTTGTTTTTAAGCAGAAGCCATGATGTAATCAAATTTATTTTAAAAGACAGTTGTAGCACTTGTAAGAACATGTATGATGTTTAGGACCAGTTACTAGGTTTAGAGGAAAAGCAGTTATATGGTTAAATAGTAGAGACAGCACAGACCAAAAGTTAATATCAAATGCCAGCTTGTTTATCATACAAAAAAGCAGTTAAAAGTAATGGTATGTATGATTTGATACCAAACAAGACATCTACAGACAGAACATGAAACACACACACATTTCTGAATATCAATGCAATAGATGCATTAAAGATTGAACCCTTTTTCCTTTAGGAAACGAAAGAAAATATAAATTTGTATTATTCAATTGACTGGAAAGACTGAAAAGTAAAAATCCATTAAGGGTGCCTTCTTCATGAGAAGGTCAAATGGCATGACCGCTAAGGGCATTTATACAGGCCTCAGTACCTGAATGAATGAAATGACAAAAAATGATGAATGCTGAATAAGGTTCACCTGAATTCTCCCAAAAATATGCATAAACTTATGTGTGTGTAAACATATTTTATCCAGTACACTGTGAAAAAAAAAAAAACTGTGTCAGACTAGAGCTCAAGGGACATCAGTTCCAGACAGCTAGTCCAAAATGCCAGAAAGTGAGTCCAATGCAATAGCAATAGCAAATATCCTAATGAGGGCAAGGGATTTTGCCAGAAAACTGTCTAAGTCTATATGATGCATTCATCAATGACACTGGTGCTTCACTTCTCATCACATGCTCTACAACCATTCGTTGTACTTCTGGTGGGTTAGCATAGCTCATAGCAGTAACAGCAACTTCATTCTTTTCAGTGCTGCTTAATACTACAGACTCTGTGGCACTCTGAGGGGATTCACCTTGCTCCATTGTCTTAGCAGGAGAGGCCTGCTGGTTGTGCTATTTCCTTTGAGTGTCTGTGTTGGGAGATTTGGTTTCAGGCTCATTCACTGGCTCTGCCCTAGCTGCTGCAATTCTACTTCATGTTGACAACTATTCTTGCAGAACCTCTTCAAAGGATTTTCCTTTTTGTTTTGCAATCTTTCGTTCACCCAAAAAGCTCTGGATGACCCTCTCAGTCACAGTGGGGACATACTCACTTGACGGGGCTTTGATTTGGTAGGTGACAGCTCGGGATGTCATAGCTATGTGGAAGTATAGGCTCTAGGGCTCTAACTGCAGCTCCACTCTCAACTCTATGATTAAATTCTTGTGATATGGAGATTGGGATCATCTCTTGTAATGGTCCTTGCTATGCGCCCATTCTTGTCAGAATTCAGTGCCTTCCTCATCTAACTCTGTCCACTAATAATGACTGAGTTTGGCACTTCAACGGTTTCTCTCAACTACCTCCTGGACTTGCTCTATTTTAGGTGTGGATGTTCAAATGAGTCTATATGTCTAATAATTCTCTCTATTTTAACACACAGCTGTTCCTGGCTGGCTCGCCATAGTGTATGTAGCACGTACTTACGCAGGAATGAGAATATAAATCAGCCTGTCAAGTCACCACGTTTTATTTTCCATTGGTCTTAGCACAGTTTGAAAATACAGCCAGGTTTTAAATGGGAAAAATATCAGAATTCTTAGTCACTTTTGAGCAAGATGCTAACAGTAGAGATGTTAATGGTCTAATCTGATTCAATGATCTATGCTGGGCTGGAGCTGAAAGCGCTACTGTCAGATTGAGAGAACGGCTGGATAAACTGGTGAAAGCTAAAACTCAACTGTTTAACTCAAGGGAGGTGGATATTAAGTATATTTCCCTAAAAGGTGGCGTGAGAATACAAGTAGTTAGAGGTAGGCCTATGATTTGGTACCAGACAAGAAATCTACACAGACAACATGAAATACACACAGACCTTTGTATAAATACTATTAGCTAAATAAATTGAGTTAAATATTGAACCCTTTTTTTTTTAGGCAAAGAAAGAAAATATTAATTTCCCATTATCCAATTGACTTAAACCTGTTTGGTTTTAATATCTAATTTGAGCTCAATTTTACTCATTTTCTTAGTCTTCACTCATCACAGGTTCCTAACTTTAAATGTTTTAGCATAAAGTTTGTTCGCATTAAGTAATTGTTTAGTAAATATAGTTTAGTAAATATGTTTAGTTAAACTATAAATCTAGTTTAACTAAACATATTTTAGAATCATGAAATCAAGTAGGCCTATTTCAGCCTAAACCAGTGAGCTATGTTCAGCATCTCAATATCAACCTATCACCAATTAGGAGGCAATAGCACAGTTGAAAAATACTTTCAGATGCAGTACAAAATAACATTCGCAGTTCAACAAATTTGAAATATGTTCCAATGTATAATACATATAATATCAAAAATATTAAAGTGCTAATCAGTCCCTTAGCAAAGGAGTACAGGAAAGTAACCTTTGCTGTACCGTTACATATTCCATGCTGACTCCACATGATCGAGGAAAAGTTGCCGATAAAGTGAGAACACTCTTGCTGCAAGGACAAAATTTACTTGCATCAAAAATATTGAGGGCTATAATCAGTTTTGCTGTACAAAGTCCATATCCTCCAAAAAGCAGGAGAAGCCTTCCAGTGCAACACATAGTCCAGGCTCTTAATGTGGTTGGCCATCAAAATCTATATCCATGGACTCTACGCATGGCCTTCACCAGCCCAGGTTCACAGTGAGACTATGAATGTTACGGCGAGTGATGCAAGCACACGCAAGATGGCTGACTTGGATGTGGGTGGGGCTTGATGTCAAGCTTCGCCTTCCTGCTGGTTGCATTAAGATGTACTTGGGTCTTTTTGCGACAGGGATGGCTACAGGCATTCTGATTGGCTGACAAATCTATAATTTCTTAAACCAACAGGATTAGGCTACTAAACTAAACTGACAAAATAATCCTTAATCCTATTTATTTTTTAAATTTAAAATATTTTTTGTCACTAATTTTGACACAGATTTTTTTATTTTAATTTTTAATAAAATTTTACTCAACATATTTATTCTTGTTTATTCACTCATTATACAGTGTATTACATTTACTTCCTTCATAAGCAAGTAGCTTTATAATATGTGAGAAAATATGGTCTGCTGGTCAATATCGATCCCTTCAGGACCAAGAGGACCCCTCTTCCTTATGTCAGGGTCCTGCTTTTCACCTTCACCAGGATTTATTTTTGATATTGAACGGTTGACAATACATTATCCTTTAGACTACATTATTTTCAACCCTTTCAATTTGAACACATATTTGCTGTCTGAATGTATGTCTGGCACCAATACATCTAAAGCCTGACCAAGTTCAGGGCATCAGAAGTACAGGATGGAAGAGAGATGATTTAACCCATTCATTACCGTGCTCTGTCTCATTATTGTGAGCTTAATGGACAAAGTACTTTACACATTTGGTATATGGACTCTGATGAGAAAACTTGTATCAGTCACCTCTGTTGTTAATTTATGGACCAGCCTATAGTCTAACAAGAGACAAGTACAACAAATCACCTTTTTATGTCAAATAAACGGTGGTCACATGAAGAAACAGTAAACACATTCTTCCAGTGAAATTTCTGTCAAAACTCCTGTATATGCAGATAAGAAAGTTTCAGATACCTGTTGCCGCCTCTTTCTTTTGCTTCAGTGGCCAAGCACCACAAATTTGTGTTAGCGGTTTATGTATGCGACTGTTCATGATGAAGTTGATCTATCCTGCGCTGCACCGACACAGTTTTTTCATGCACAAAAGATCTTGCCACAAACAATCAGTGGCGCTTGCAATAGTGACTGTCAGTGTCCCTGTCCTTCCTGGAGGATCACTTAATAGCCAATTTCATGCAAGAACGAAGAAGGCAGAAGTGCTGAGTTATTAGCGAAGGGGGAAAGGTTCAGTCGCCTCAAACCCCCGGAGTTCTTTGATAAGCCAGCAACAGTGATAACCAGGGGCTTGCCAATGCATAGAGTTTGCCCAATGCATTTCAAAAGGATTTCTCACCCCCTGTGATATTGTTTACATGGACCCATTGCATCAAACAAATTACTTTGAAGGGGTGACATGCTTCTCAGATTAACACAGTTGGAGGCTAAATTTGGCTCTGAATGTAAACGCTCCAAACCATTTGGCAGCGGTAGATTACAGTTCACTACGCCAACAGACGTGTGCTCATGTGCACTGATGATGTGTGTCAGGGTAGTAGCCATCTTTTTTTTGGTCAGAGCTTTTTGATGGAGAGATAAAGCGATTGTTTGTTTGTGTGCTTGTTAGCTTGTTTGTTTTAAAGGAGGCTTCGGAACTGACACTCTCTGAACCAAATCCCACTGGCTCTTAATTAAAGGCCTTTGCCACCTGGTGTTTCATCTCAGACCTTCTTCCTATGCAGCCCACTCTCTTTCAGGTTCAAAGACCCCCCACCCACCCCCCTTCTCTTCCTTCGGGCACCTCTGTTTATTTATCTATTTATTTATTTACACCCATCCTCAATTTTCTTCTCATCCTTGTGGGTTCCAACCACCTGTCTAATTTTGTATTTATGGTGGTTCGAACCACCTGTCTAATCTTGTATTTATGCATCAGATTAATGATTCAGTGTTTAACTTTACATTCTTTTCTTTCCTTTGTCATATCTTCATATTCCACCTTCTTCTTTAAAGGTATGATGAGAGCAAGTTGAGATTATATCTACATTCTACATCTACAAGATAGCAGTCAAAGCATCAAATCAGTGAGTGTACCCTCATGTAATGTTAATTAAATATGACATAGTGGTATAATTATAATCTTTTACGTGTTTCAGGCTAAATGGACTTCAAGTTATATTAACTTTATATATAGTGTAAAACTGGAAATGTAAATCATATTTTTGTTAACACTTTCGATAAGGATACACATATTCATCATTAACTAGCTGCTTATTAACATGCACATTAGTAATATACTAGCCATTTGTTAGTCACTTATTAATACCTTATTCTACATCACCGTATTCTACCCATAATAGACCATTAACTAAGAATTTCTCTAATATAAACCCCTAATTACAGTTTATTTGTAGTTAGTAAGTATGAATTATGATCTTATTATGCTTGGTTAGCATGGTGCTTATAAGTCGGTAGTACAGGAACATTTTCCTTTAATAATATTTTGAAAGGATGGTCTATTCATAGGAACAAACCCCAAACTATAAGTCCCTCATAGTGTCAAAAGAAGTCTTAATTTCTTGACTGAGAATAACTGTTCTTGTTGTACTACCACTTTATAAGCCCTTTACTAAGCAAAGCATATTGAGATCAAAATTCTTACGCAACAACTATCTTACTATGAATAAGCAGTAATTAGGAGTTCATATTGGAGAAAGTAATGGTCCACTATGGGTAGAATAAGATCATGCAGAATAAGGTATTAATAAGTGACCTGTGGTGACTAACAAATGGCTAGTATGTTATTAGTTTGCATGCTAATAATCTGCTAGTTAATGGTGAATATGTATTCCCTAATCTAAAGTGTGACACAATTTTTTTTTTTCATATATTTTTTAAGGTATCAAGACCTATACAGTGGTGTGGTGTTGTCACAACCACAGCCACAACACCTGCACCCAATCAGGCACTTCAGCGCTGCAGCTCTCCCGACTTCTAATTCACTGCACCTGCTACATCTGTGAACTCTATAAGTATCACACCAGTTGGTCAGTCTGGTGTGAGATCCACAGACTGTCAGTGTGAATGCTCTGTGCCAGTGCTTTGTTTGGCTTGCTAGCTTTGTGTTTTTCTGAGAGGAGAATAAGTACTCTGTTTTGTTATTTGGTGACACCATCTGCAGTTGCACTTGCACTTGTATCCTGCTCTCTGTTGCCATTTGATTACTTTCCTCTGTAGTTGCTAATCTTTGTCTAATGAAAACTTATAGTAACATCATTATTATTTCCATAGATCAGTGGTTGTGAAACCGGGGGTCAATTCTAGAGGGTACGCAAAATAAATCTGTAAATGGGTTCCCTGTACAGCTTTCACAAGCATATAGAGACAGGGAGAAAGATTAGGCTTCACTCAGACTATCCCCAATACAACCCAACTACCAGTACATTGTTATGTATCATATATATATATGTAATAGCCCATTTGTTCACATTTTGTCTATGCAGCAATAGTAACTATAACAACCATTTTAAATGACAGTTGAACTAGCTAGCAACAATGAAATCAGCTGTTAAAAGCTTACTGACCGTGGTCAGTAACGTCAGTAACCAAAGAAAATAGCACAGCAATCGAACAGTTTCGTTTCTTAACTAAACTGAACTGCATATTTCTTTAACGTTTTAAATGCTTGCTTATTGTAGGCCTATGCATGATTTGCAACCGGGTGATAAGTGGGATAACAGCCTTCGAGGTGGGAATAGTGGACTTGGCGTAGGCTTCGGCCTTCGGTGCCATGCTGTTCTTCGCCCACGACTCGTCCATTATTCCCCTATAGCAGGACACCTTGAAGGCAGTTATCCTTTACATAAATGCAAAATTAGTAGTTATAGCAGGTGGTCCTCAGTAGGACATAGAGTGTCTTAAGGGGAAAGCTCCAGTTTAGAGTTTGGAGGCCATTGCCATAGATGTTGAAAATAGACTTCTGTATGGAAAGGCCATGCTTTATTTGAATAGACTGTCAACAGCTCAGTTCAGACTTCAGTTAAATGGAAGCATGTGAAAGAGTGACCTTCTTGTTGTTTAAAAAGTAATGTTTTCCAATATGCACAAACACTGAGTCAATATACTACAGGATTGTTTGTTAAGTGTTTAATCGACTTTAGTCAAATCCTCACAGTGAAATTAAATCACGTAATTACCTTGTGTTTTGATGCTACATATAGCATAGGATTTATCAGATGATGGGTTATTCATGATATTCCTCCTACTGTGCTCATTATTTCTGTAGATCATCTTGTATGTGATCCACTGGCAAAGAAGTCTGATTTTAAAAACACCTACAGTGTCATTTTTGCTTAAACTCCTCTTTTTTTTATCTCTGGAGGAAAAATAAACAGTGAGGAAGAACATGACAAACATGTGGAGCTGGTTGGGCATTCATATCTCTCTTTCAAATTTAAACACCAGCTGAGAGGAGGCTGCATTTCTTGTTTTTCTTCCCTGTCTGGCTGCCTTGGCATTATTCTCCCCTAGTCGAGAGCGATGTTTTTAATTCGTGGTTAAAAGCAATCACACCCCAGTCTCCTTCATCATTTTCAACTCAGGGCTTCTACACAGATGCCACCTGCCAACAGCCATGTCATAGCGCACACCTCCACAAAGACCGGCCCCTGAAAACCTGAAGTGTCATCCCTTTGAATAATATACTAATGATTATACAGTAGATCTAAGGCTCACTACATTACTAGAATATTAAGTACATGGTTGGAGACTACAGGGACTTCATTTTGCCCATGCTTTCTGCCGTTTTGCTAATGTACGCATGATCAAAGTGTTTTACAGCAGTACATGGGACTCTGTGAGTTATTTTAGTTCGAGTTGGCTTTTATGTTTCCCTCATAGACACTGGTGAAGTATAATTTCAACATGTTCAAATGTGTCCTGACTGCAAGGATCATGTAGTACTGATTGTTCAACTTTTGCTATGAGAGATTTCCCTCATGTGTGTTTGTTGATTTGTTTCTTTACAAGTGAAAGTTCTCAGAAAAAAAAACATAAAAGCTTTGAACTTCGTTTACTGTGTCTCTTTCACAGCTTTTCAATGTATGATAGGGAGATGAGACTGAACTGCTGTGCCTTCCTCTAGTTTAGTTACTACTCACAACCTTAAAGCTATACACAATTGGTGTCACAATCTGTTAGCAGATATTGCGTATATTATTAAAAATGTATTTTATACTATATTTTACAACCATCTAGCTACATTAGCTGCTTCGAGAGAAGGCCCTGTACACCTGTGCCTTGGATGATTTATTAATTCCACATTAAACATATTTTTGTAAGTACAGTCCATTGTTTTTTTTCTCCAGAAATAATTAAAAAAATAAGAACCAAGAAAAGTTATTCTCTATTGAAATGAAAAAGTAAATGTAAGGGTGAATATTGTTACAAAAAAAAAATCTTTCATACCCAGTGCAGGACACATTTTAAACATGAGAAAATAAACTTAAATATTCTGTCCTGACAATTTTGGTAGACAAGCTTTTTGAATCTTGAATCATATTCTTTACATACCGGTAAATGCATTTAATCTTACTAAGATTGACTGCAGTAGTCATACCCTTCCTTTCATATAACCTAATACATGATCATATTATGCGTTGAGCGTGATAGTAAAATTATGACTGAATGTTAAGCTGAGTGACTTGATTAGATCAGACTGAATTAGATCACTTATTGTCAATTTTATCTCAACTTTAATGCCATGCGTATTCCACAAAACAAAACATGTGTTTTCTGCTTGACACAATCCGTAACCGCCGCAGTAGCATCACCGTTGAACTGATGTTAGAACAGGTGTTTTCTTACTGAAAACTGCAGGTTGCCTTGTCAACCTCTCCCAACTGGAAAAAAAAAAAACGAAACAAAACAAAAAAACACAGAAAACAGAACCGGTCCTTTGGTTTCATGTTTCCCATCTCATTCACACCTCACCACTTCTTTGAGTGAGCCCTGTGAAAATATTGATTGTGATTACTCCCACTCCCAGACTGTGCTGTGTAGCTGCAATTCCTCAGATGACAGAATCCCATTTATTCTACGCACACACACACACACACACACACATACACACACCACACACACACACACACACACACACACACACATACACAATGGATATTATTTCCCAGAGCAAAGGAACAAGACACCACTTGCAGAGAGCGCCACACACATCCATTAAGCCTTGAGGAGCCGGGGGGAGACTCACAGGCCCCATCACATGGTCACCTGAATGGGGAGCCCTCTTGGGTGGTCTTCCAGCTAAGTTCTTTCTGGAACAGCACTGCTTCTGGCTCCCTACTGGCAGGAGGAAGAGGCACAGGTAGCAGCTGAGACTCGAGAGATCAAGACTTGGAGATTGGGTATGGTGGTTCATCTGGGATGCCATGACACTACTCCCATATGGATGAGAGGGGTTGACGTGGTGACAGCCAGCTGCCCTACTCGTCTGTACCGGGAAGGGTGAGTTCTTACTTTGCTGGAGACTGCTATGCTTCTTTTAAACATACCCTACACTAAGCATTCACAACCACTCAGCACCAAGCAACAGATGTATTATTGTTATTATTATTATTATTATTAAATAACAACAACAACAATAATAACAACAACAACAAACAATAATAAGGAATGAGACTGAATCCCCTGTGATGGGATGTCTGCTCCTCTATCTATTTATTTCAGTGGATTCGGATGTGAATTACCACCTGAATGCATACGCTTGAGAGCACTGCTTCGACTGCCTGTCGTGGACTTCCAAATTAAATATACAAGCAGTACAAAGCAATTACTGCTCCATCCATCTAGACCATGTAGACCAGGAACATGGGTAATAGCAATGTGGTATGCAGCTGTGGTGCCATGGAAACTCAATCCTTCTGTGTGAAAGGTAAAGACATAAGAATTTGTTTTTAACTGTGAACAGCTTGCTCCTATACCTCCCCCCCCCTCCCTTATACACACACACACACACACACACACACACACACACACACATACATACACTTTCTCTCTCTGCCTTTATTCCTCTCCAGCCCTCTATCTTCTAAGTGTGTGGGTGTCTGCAGTGTGAAGAGCAGCTACTGCCCATACTGACAAGTGTCCTGACTGAAATGCAGAAACAAACACATGGGGTGGGCTGCAGCCTGTCTGGAAAACCAATGCCTCACTGGCATGACCTTGATTAGGAAATCTAACCAGCCCCTACAGCAAAAATTGTCATGTTTGTTTAGACTCCATCTTTCTTAATGCAGGCTGGCCATTTGGTTCTCCAGTGTCCAGACGCTGTTTTCAAATCCATATCTATCAGCAGGGGGGTTCATTTAGCGCCTCTCATCTACGGTTAATAGAGGGAGGGTGTTGTAAATACCAATTGACAGTCCTCTCCACTCCCAGTCACACATGCATCATGAAGTCAAAGCTTATGATTTTGTCGTTGTTATTCAATCAATTTTTACATGTACTCAGCCACATACCTTATAGCTTGGTCCTTAGTGAGGCAGACTCCTACATTAGTGGAGGCTCTTCTACTGCAAACATTATTTATTCATCTACATCTTTTTCTCCAGAATGGTAGGGGGTAAGCAGGGCAGAACTCTATATGGGGATGTTAATTACCTCCTGCTATTCTGTGGTTGCAACATCATTGCCTCTCCACTGCACTTAATTTTAGTGACTTTTAATGGAATTGGGTGATAACATTTCTCAATTAGATTTAGTCCTGTGTAGGTTATTCATTTGTACAACCAAACACTCCCTGTATACCAATCACAGCACTACATTACACAGATAAAAAGCAAGTCTTTATGTAGGGTTGCAGTGGCT
Organism: Tenualosa ilisha; assembly: GCA_015244755.2. NCBI lineage: Eukaryota > Metazoa > Chordata > Actinopteri > Clupeiformes > Clupeidae > Tenualosa > Tenualosa ilisha. Next base: position 2,255,051 of record PYXC01001624.1, on the reverse strand, counting down.
GGGTTACGCACGACAACAATGTTCTATTCTGTATGTGTAGAATCAAGACTGGCAGCAGTCAGTGACAGCCATACTGCATAGACAAGCACTTGCTGAAGTGGCTCAAGAGGTGAATTATGGCCCCATTCATTTAAAACCTTTTCCCCATGTCCTTGTATGTCTGGAGCAAGATCGATGCTTATCAAAACATATTCTTTTCCCTTGTTGGCTCTTAGTGCTCTCAATCCCATTGGATTACTCCATATCAGGCAGCTTTTAATGCACCAGTGTCAGACATGCTGCACCGTTACATGCTGGTCCCCCATTGAGGTGGCCAAAGAGCCTGTCTAACAGATGCTGGATTTATGGGATGTCCTCTTTTAGAAATTGACAAGCATCACACAGACTTGGTCCAGGGTACCAGCGGCTAGAAAAGAGAAAGAGAGAAATGGATAGATAGATAGATAGATAGATAGATAGAGAGAGAGAGAGAGAGAGAGAGAGGGAGAGAGAGAGAGCAGGGTCAGCGAACCAATGTATTCCCATTTCCTCCCATCGACTGACAAGCTGACATCTGATTGTTGAGAAATAAAAACAAAAACAAATAACGGCATAGTTTCACAGTCTGGCCCAGCAGTGGATTTAGCTAGGCACTCTCTGCCGCTGGAGACAGCACAGAGAGGAGAAGAGGAAAGAAGAGGAGAGGAGGCGTAACTATGCACTTGGAATCTCTTATCGGAGCTCAGCTCTGACTTCCACCCTCCATCGATCACATCTGCTGTATGTAAACAGCTGAGATAAAAGGCATCAAACAAAGAAGAGGAAGGACCACTCTTTTCTCGCCGACGCTCGGGTCCTCTGAGGGGTTTGAAAGTGCATAAAATCATCTCGTCTTATCTTCCTCTGACAGCTGAGGAGCTGTTCTTATAATTTACGTGTCCTTTTTTGTTTTTTAACTCTCATACTTATTTTTTTCTTTCATATTTCACCCCACAGGCTAAATTTAATTTGTCCTCAGCAGGCTGGGGATTTTTGCTCAGTCCTGCGTGACAGATTCAGGAAACAGAAGTCATCTCTGATGGCGGTCGGGGGACAGCAGAGGATAAAGAGGATGGGAAAGGCCTTCTCCTGGAGTCTTCCTCAATCCAGCATTCTGTGGAAAAAGCAATCTCCCAAACACATACACACACGGATGGACACATGCATGCACGCACAAACACACACACACACACACACACACACACACACACACACACACACACACACACACACACAATTCAGTCCATAGTAATGCAATGCCATATAGAAGGTTTCCCACCAGTAATGTGAATAGACAACTTCATATGTAAATCTGCTGCAGTACCTAAACACGGATATGATATGCAGCTCGATATGAAATGGTTATTGTGAGTTCTGTGACTGTGCTTTATATTATAATTTAGTTACAGAAGACAGCAAAAAAAAAATCATGCCAACCCTTTTGAATGTTTCAGAGAGGCCATTCTGTTTACACAATGTCTAGATTTATAACTGATTTTGTGTTCTAAGTAACGCAATGGTACACATGGTTCATAATTATGAGCTGCATGATTTGCAGTTTTTCATGAAGTCATGAAGATCTTTCTTATAGCCTTCCAGTCTATGAAGACATATGACAACAAAAATCAATAGCACTGTTCAAAAATGTACTAAAAACATCCATTCATGGTCACTATATTTAGCTATGCCTCTTTGTGGGCTAAAGGGGTGGGGGACATTAGAGAGGAGCAGGCTGTGTATGTGTCCAGTGGAGTCTATGGCATCTCTGAGGTGTGCTGCTATTGTTTGAACGACTGAAAAAGGCCACAGATGGTCAGTACTCTGGCATCATTTGCTCTGAGGATTGGCTGCAACATTGAGCACCACCCATCCCCACTGTAATACACAAACACACACATGCACACACACGCACACACACACATACACACACACACACACACACACACACGCAGAGACACACACACCCTACTAATTGGACTGGTGTCAGTGATGAGGTCAAGAAGAGGTCGCCCTCTCCAGGACTTTGGTTGTGGTTTGGCTGGAGGTCAGAGGAGCCCTGTGGGGCTACGCTGATGACCGTTAGCCTCTCGCAGATGTTAAGGAGTATTGATCAGTCCATAAAATGAACTGACATGTCAGCAGTGACATTAAATGAAGGGAAAAGCAGTAGTCTCACGAAATAATTTAGCCATCGGCCTGCCTCAGTCTCTGTGTGCATTCACCCCTAATGCCCCAAACCTCATCAAATGTCAACACCGTAATAGCTACAAGGTGCTACTGTTGCTGTGTATTATTACAGTGGTGATTGCTCAGGGCATGTGTGGTGCAGACATATAGTATTTCACTTAATTTATGAGGTAATGCAAGCTTTTCATTAGACAATGCTATTGTAAAAAGTGCTGTATAAATATAATTGAATTGAATTGAATTGAATTTCAATGAGGAAAACAGTATACAAAAACAAAGCAAGAAATTTTAAGATTCCAAAACATAATCCAAAGTATCATTTAAATGATGAAATGAGAGTGAAGACTAATTTGCTGAACTAAAGCAAAATCACTCTTATATACAGGGCTCCTTAGACTAAACCAATTCATTAGGCTCCCTTTTTCAGTTTATAACTCCCAAGAGACAGACATCTTGAGTTGAGAAAGTAAAAATCCTCTCACATATTTGTTCCAGCCATTTAATAAACCAGCTGAACCTAATTAGCACAACTCCTAAGCCAGGTAGATCAACTAATTAGTTGTATTGCCTGTATCAGGTCCACAGGCAGAAGGAAAGCATATCAGGACTTTTATTTTCTCAGCCCGGGATGGCCGCCTATGATAACTCCTGCTGGACCAGGGATTGCTGCAGCTCAGTTGGCTTAAATGGCTGTTTAGCTTCTACCACTTAGCTGATGAGATCGACGTGACAGGACTAAAATAGGGACAACTATCCTCCTAAAAGCTTTCGCAGCAGCACCGCTCATGTCCCAGTATAATGTACTGCCTTATTTTCCTCTGACATGCTTTAAATTCCACCATTTCAAATGCCAGAATGCCAAACGCCTGGATCAACCCAAACTCCCTCTGCTCGAGGCCTCCTGACCTCCAAGTCAAGCTGTGGATGTGCGAAGCACTGTAGGTCAAACTCCAGTGGTGCAGAGCCTTGGCACCAGAACAAGGTTGAGTGTAGGGGGGACTACGGGTGTCATGGGATCCCTGCGAATGCCCTTTAAAAACCAATGCTGACTGGAGGACGGCCAAGCCAGCAAACAAGCACTGGTGGGACCGGCGTGCATGCGTGAGTATTTCACCGTTTTGGGAAGTAACAGGGTTCTGTGCAGAATTTACGTTTAAGTAGTGGAATGCACACATGAGCTCATGGTTCTAGTCTTTCTATTCTTACATTATTCTTCTCCTACAAATGGCGTTCATTTATTGCATAGAGAGATTTCCTATATAAAGAGAGAAGATGCACAGATGAATTCATGTGTGCTTACATATGTAAGCATGGGAGACCATATTTGTATGCTCAAAGTTTTTTCAACCAAGCATCATCTCAATTCTCCATCACCTTAGGGAGTTAGGTCATGTGAATATTGTCACCAACCCATAATCCCCACTGAAACCCAGACGCTTCTTACCCCTCAAGCATTTTTTTGTTTTTCTTTCTCAGAAAAAATGTGGTATATAGAGTATGCATTGGATTTTGTTCTGATACAGACTGTTTACAAATAACCACATATTTAGTTATGATATTTCCCTGGTGCCCAGCTCTGAATAATCAAAAAATTCAGCTGCTGACACTAAAATGAAATAGAATAATAAATGACAATGCCTTGAGTTTTGTTATTTTTACACTCAATGTCTTCACACAGGGGCATTTACAATTTTCCTCTGGTTCAACAAATAGGCCAGTGACTGCTCAAACCTGATACCAAAAGTTCCTTATATCGTAAGCGACACTGTGATGAACACAGTACAGAAAACTCTTCACTTGCCTTGCACTCTGGGCACCTCTCTGGAGGAAAGCTGCAGTATATCAGACAAAAGGTGACATGCAGAAGATGAGGAATAAAATGCTTCAAACTCTCCCCTCTGTTTCCATGCTTCATGCACCATGCTAACTGACACCATTTACTCACTATACTTCAACAGGAATTGTCATTGATTAGTTTGTCATTAACTGTTTTTTTTTCACAGTTGGCTGTAATGAACACTTAATTCTGAACAAGCAAACCACAAATAAAGAGAAATAGGCTTTCTTAATTGACTTAAGGTTCCTAAGCCACCAACAGCTTAATTGACAGAAAGTTTCTATCTAGCTGCGAAGCAGAGAGGAGCACCTTGCATACATTTAATTTAGGCTGGGCCTGAGCTGGTATATCCAAATACATTTGCTATAATGTCAAAGGTAATGAGCTGTTGAATGCACTACACAGTTGATAAAGCAAAGGTAGTATATGGAGGCATTGCACAGATCTATCTATGTTGTCTCTCTACTGTCTGGTATTGAAATTTTTCGGTCCTGGGTTTCCCTCATCCCTATCCGTATAGAAAGTTAAACTGCTCAATATATCTGATCACTCAGACAAAGCCCTCACTTTTCTCCATTGTAACCTGTGACAGATGCCTCATTGTTCAAAAAATTTGCAGCTCAGGCAAAAAATGTGCACCTTATCATCATGTTCTGACTTATTCCTAAGGCTAATAAAATGTCAGAGTTATTGTCTTTGTTCTTCTTATCAGTTCAGTTAGCCAATTTAGCCACACTTTTTTCCAGTGTGTAATCACTGGCCCACTACAATTAAGCCATCTGCAAAGTTTCAAAACAGTGAATGCGCCGACTGGTTGGGAAGACGGTTAGGAGAGAGATGGGGCCAGCACAGTGCATGCATATATTTCTGCTATTTCAAACTCTCCTTTCACTTAGTAGAGCAAGCTTAATAAATGAAACAGAATGGTTCTCAGTTATCACATTACCCTCACAAAGCTTGACTTTCAATTTATATAATTGAATTTATTTCTATTTTAACGTAATTCCTTTTAAAAAGGTATCCAATCTCTTTTTTTCTATTTCTTCACCGTTGCATTTTTGCAGTGTAATTAGGATTCTTTTCAGATAATTGTATTCTCCTCGAGAGTCCCAGCCACGCGCCCATAGAGAGCCAGCAGGGCACGCATGGGTGAGGATAACCTTGCAGTCATCAAATGATTTAAGCTTGAGAGACTAGCTGACAACATGGCAATTGATGCCTTCAGTTAATTAAGATGGTTCAGGGGTGCATGGGAGAGAAGGATTGTTTCCACCCCAAGGCTATGCTTTCACATGTCACTTATATACCATATAAGTCTTTACTGAAGGTAGACCTGCATGTGCTTGTTTGTTAACGCTCAGCAACGCTCGACATTTTTGCAAAAGAAAATGTTCTGATTATTTACAAAATTCAGAGTGTGTGTGTATCCCTATCATATATCCCTGTCAGACATTGGACAGCACGTAGCCAAATAATATTCACCAGTATCTTATATAAAGCAACTGAAAAAAAAAAAAAACTATATTGAGAAATGTGTTCTACACAACATGTTCACTTGAGTAAAGAAATAAGATGAGATGCACGGCACAGTTAATCATTATTCCCAGTATAAAACACGATTGATATATAACATATTATTGACTCTGCTTTATTTCACTCTGTCTTATTTTGTTCATAATGTTATCTGTCCGTGAAGTACTTGTAGTTCTTACAAATAAAGGAGGCAATATAGCATGAAATTATGGAATGCCAAAAGAGGGTCAAGTAGAAGTGGCTCCACAAAGCAGGGATGTCATTTGAATGTATCACAGTAAAGAAAACCAGCCATCTTCTGACGTTCACAATTTATTATCCTTTGGTTTGATATTGGTTTATGTTAATTGGGTGCAAGTGTGTTCTGTTTGCTGCAGTATGACAGTGTTTAAAGTGTGTGTGTCTGTGTGTCTGTGTGTGTGTGTGTGTATGTGTGTGTGCCTTGGTGTATGCTAAGGTAGAGCTGGGAGGTTAGACTGCCTTTCTTTCAATAGCAATAAAGGTAGAGATGAATGAGAGAACTGATGAGTATTTTTTAATTCTGAAAGATTTTAGTGTCAGTAAATGTATGATTGAAGTGTGTGTGTGTGTGTGTGTGTGTGTGTGTGTGTGTTAGTGTGTGTGTGTGAGGGTGTGTGTCTATGCCATGTTCTGTCTGTCTTTGTCTTCTGTGAATACTGCAGGGCCAGTGGGTGCAAAGTGGCGGTGGACTGGTGTAGTGAAGTCATGCCATAATCACTCAAAAACCCACACAGCCACTGTGGACTGTGTCAACACTGCACTTCTCAGCTACCTCTTTAATGTCACTAAGCCTCAGTAACAGGGACAGCTTTAACACAAAAGTGTGTTCATGGAGCCAGTTGTCTTTTATAATGAACAATTCAAATGGCCCCTTTTTGTAATAGTTATCGTACAAGGCTCAACATTTGAACCTAAGACCACTTCAATAACAACAACAAAAACAGCACACACCACACACACACACACACACACACACACACACACAAAAAAAAAACATATTTCACCTGATGCGTCACAGAGGCAGACAGCGGAGAAGAGGGAGATGAATGCGGTATCCTTGAGACAGGCAATCAACAAGCGAGCCCACGGTGCTTGACTACTATATTTATCCATCACAAAGAAAGCGGAAACAGCTGCTTGATTTTGTACACCTAATTTCCTACCCACCTGGTTGGAAAGAAAGAAAAGAAGGGTGCGTGTGTGTGTGTGTGTGTGTGTGGTGGTGGGATTTAAAAAATGTAGTCATTTTCTCCCTCGCATAGGAATTCTAAGTCATATACATTGACTAGTCTAAATAGTAGTGTGCTGACAGCTCGGCTGTTTAGTATTATCACATTTAAATTCTTTAGCTCCGTGAAAAAAGTCAATTTTTGAATAATTCCCCCTCTGAAGGATTGGCAGGCATTGTGAGCCTGGGATACAGACCGAGGGAGAGGGAGAGCGAGACGGTGGACTGTACGTGCAGCATATTGAAAAACACCCTCCCCAGGGGCCCTGTTTCGCCAAACAGTCCACTTTGAATTAAAAAAAAAAAAGAAGGACTGCAAGTTATTTTGCGATTACCCATTTCATAATAGGCCTCTCCAGGGGACACAAGGGGCACAGAGTTGCACAACAACCAACACCCTTGGATTTGATTTTTTTTACTTCTGTGAGCTCAAACCTGTCTCTATGGCAACAGATATCGGTTGAAAGACTCTGAAATGGCCGTCTGTTTTCACCAGTGCGGTACACAGGTGTTAGGATTTTCTTTTTCTTTTTTTTTACCTTCACTATAGGCATAGGATGAACTGGGGCCAGCTGTGGGAATTGAGGCAGAAGCATTCACGAAGGACCCTCAACCCAAGACGGAACACTTTACCTTGATGATCTAAAGTGATAAGTAAAATAGACGCAGATGCAAACAAACAAACACAGAGTAGGCAGATAAACATGAGCACACTCCAAAATGTGTGACTATCAATATCCAACCCAGTCCCTCTGCGGTTGTATCCTGTCCTCTGCCCCCTACAAATCAGACACTACAGGGTATTCTTATTTTTTTCCTTTCTTTCATTATTCAGTGCATCTTATTTAAGCTTTATTTATTTAGCCATCAATCTTGCCTGACAGACGTGCACAGCCGGATCCCTCATGGCAGAGCACGAGTAATGAGGAACACCAGCTACCTGTCTTCTGATCATTTTGCTCTCGCTGATACACTCTGATGCTGATGAGATGAGTCTCAAAACTTTTTTATATTATTTCACCATATGCCATATTACTCTATAATGATGTATTACAATGTAATACAAAACTACGATGCTACAATAACAATTATTACTATTATTATTATTTTGGCATAGCCCTCCAAGTAATAAGGTAATAAAAAATACAACAATACAAATACTAAAGAAAAACAACTATTTATTGTTGTTGTGATCTTGATGAGGTCTGAAGGTTTGGGCATACACTCACGTGGTCAAGTTCTGTCAGGCTGTATTGTCCTGTTTTACCTTGTTTGTTCTGTCCATGCTTTTAGTTGACCATTCACTTGAGCTCAAGTTGACACTGCGCAGAATGAGTGAGTCAAGTTAAATCTACTTTTCCATAAAATAGAAAAATCCACCCCTCCGCTCTCCCTGCGGAGTCTCAGCAAGACCAAAGCGAAGCGAGTGCTGCATGAGCAGCAGGAAATGTTACCTCGCATTTAAATGCCCTGCTAATCTGCTGGGATTTTAAGCAAAGATATCAGGGACATGTGCGCTTTTGAACTACTGAGGAAATGTAAAATTCAGCTGACACAAAGAGGACCATTATGAACTTTAAGCAGTGCTGACAAAGGTGGTGGTTAAGAAATCTCTCTCTCTCTCCTCTTTCTCTCTCTGGAGGGCACGAATGGAAACCCAAGGGTGACAAACGGGAAGATGAAATCATCAAACACACACAGCACTCACAGACACACGCCACACACACCTCGCAGAAGATGAGGAGGACTTCAAAATAAAATATACGACAGAGCAGGCATATGATGGCGGTCATGAATAAAAATCATTGGATGGTACGGAATGAACCTGAGCCTTTCGTTCTGTATGTTTTATTCTTTCCTGTTCTGCATACTGAATGTAATGCTGGAAGGCAGGAAGTGGGGAATAGAAGGAGGATGAACATGGAGAGGAAAAGAAAAAGAGATTGAATATTGGGGGGAAAAGAGAGAGAGAGAGAGAGAGAGAAAGAGACAAAAAAGACATAGGCAAATGAGAAAGAGAGATAGAGATAGAGAGAGAGACTGGGGGGGGGGGGGGGGGGGGGGGGAGACAGACAACCAGGAAGCATACAAGCGAGACATCTCAACATTGGTTTTATTAAAGTTCATGGCTGGGCTGAAGGAACTGTAAATAGCAGCATATCATTACATGGCTGATTCTGTGAGTCACGATATCAAAATGCCTCCGATTTTAGATGTGTCATGCATCGCCACAGGACACATTTTTTCATGGTCACTGCTTTCACCTTGATCCACGGATCCTGCTAAGACCACAGCATTAATTGTGCAAATTACATGACTTGATTACCACCCCCTCCATGGTGAACAGGCTGCAGGGCACAGGATGAGCTGTAAAATGGGTTTGCATGCAGATGGTGACAGACGTTTGCATGGGGAACACAATCTGACAGGGAACCTGGAAGCCATCTTGGCCTTTGAAGAGCATCGGCATGTCATGGGAGATGGTTTCATAAGACTGGAGAAAGCCAGCAACATGAATAAGGTCAAGTTTGGAGACCTGCATGTTTATAGCGTAAATTAACTTATGCTGAGGAACTAATGTTGGAGAATTATTCAGAACAATTGGCGGGAGGTAAGTAGAGCTGTTGCTTGAGCTAAAGGACAGAGCTCAGCTTGCAGCACTTCATTTCAGCACCCTGGACAGCACCTGCCTTTTTAGCTGTGAGTCGAGGTCCTAAGACTTCTGTTGGACTTTTCTTCTTAGCATAAAGATTCTCCTGGGAGTGTTGCAACAACTAACTTTTTCTCTCTCTATTGCTGCAGAATTCAGCTGGAGAACAAATAACTATGGAACAGAAATGGTGTCCCACACGAAGTCTTCCTCACTTTAATTCTATAGCAAATGCATGGCGTGTATCCTTACTGTTCTACCCATGGTTCTTTGTACTGGGTTCACTGAAACTTTCTGATGAAAATCATCTTCATTATCCATCATTATCATCAGTCTTTCCTTTGTCTTTTCTTCTTTTTATTTCAGACAGAACAGGCATGACAGCTCTTTGTATTGGAGTTAAGGACCTTTGATAATGAATAATTGTTTGTACATTCAGAACAAAAGACAACATTCAAAGGAGATCCTTTCAACTCCTCCTTCATTGTTGCGACTACAGACAAAACTGAGTGGTTGCTGCCAATCTTTGAAGCACATGGCGGGTGCAGTCCAGGAGAGGTGGCACCAGCCAGGATTGCGTCATACTACACCTCCCCATTCACATGGTATGCACCTCCTCTGCAACACAGTCTGAGCATGTTACACTGATTTACATTTACAAAATGGAAATGTAATTTAATTACACTCTTGCCAGTGATCCTTACCTCCAGTGGTGTAGTGGGTGTGGGATGTGGGGGTACGAGTTCCCCCTCTTCACTTCTTGGAACAGAGGCTGTTTTTCACTTTTTAATATTAGGCTTTAATTTATAATATTATCTCATGACCCCCCACTAAATAACCCCCACTACACCTCTGCTTACCTCTCACCATCTACTATAAAAAGCATTACCGTCTCTTAACACAGTCTAAGCCAATTGCATGTGTGATATCAGCTCTCATCAGTGATTCACCCTATGTGTGACATGATGATCTGATACACAAGGAATTATAGAGTGCTCAGTGACTCATCTAAAGGAGCATTCTTGCTTCAAACATGTTCATAAAATGGCAGCATGAACATTGAACTTCAATTAGCACTTCATATTTTCAGATATGGATTGTTGCTGCTGTGCTTTCTCTGTCATCAGAAGTCTCTCTACTCTGAAATGAAAATGTTTGCTCATGTGGAGCTTTGAGCTACGCTGTCAAGTTATTAAGTGGTCACATCTGCTGACAGGTTCTTGAGACAAGACGAAAAAATATATAATAAAATATCAGCGCCTCTATGTGGTTTCTTATCACGCGGATGCCGAGAAAGTATTTCCCTAATGATCCAAATGTGCTATCAAACTTGTCAGACAGAGAATCCAGATGATTATGCAGCAATATAAGTCCTCACTCTGCCAAGTGATTTTGCATGCACCACGAGTGTCAGAGATTATTGTCTTTAAACGTGAATATCTCGCCCATAAAATATGGATGAGAGAATTGCTTCAATATAATCTATGTAAATGTGCAGGGGATATTATTCATCCCATCTCCTCCTCTCCATTTTCTACTGCCATTCCTTTTGCCACTCATCTCCAACAAGAGTGTATGCCAATCAAACCATGTTGGTCATCTAATTACAAAGCAATTTGTGCACAGGAGACTTGAGACCTGTGCCCTCCAAAAAAAAAAATCAAGGACACCACAGCAGGACACTGTCGTGTGTGTATGTGTGTGTGTGTGTGTGTGTGTGTGTGTGTGTGTGTGTATGTGTGTGTGTCTGTGTTTAGAATCGCTCAAATGGACATAAAACCTGATTAACATTTCCTCCGCATGTCTCGTTATTAGATTTGGTCAGGGAAGCAGGGCAGGCAGTGACGGCTCTGAGTCTACTGTGGGAGGTAAGGGCTGCTCATTATGGACAGGGGGCTGGAGATCAGGCAGATATGAAGTTGGGCTTTCACAGGAGAGTGGCCTGTCAGTGGGTACCTAGAAACAACAGCAGTGCTTTCTTCGTGGTTGTTATTTTCATTGTACTTTTCATTTAGTCGTTTTAAGTTTTGTTAAATTTTCAAACACAACCTTTCAAGGTGGAAACTTCTCCACTTTCCAACTTACTTATTTATTTATTTATTTTACTGAGCTACCCTCTATTGCAGCTGTAGCCTCAAGCTACACATGTAAATTGTTTAGTGCTATTTTGTATTTGACAACCAGAGTGTTTACTGGCCTCTGCTCTGCAAGAGTGCACCAAGAACAGAGTGTTAGCCCAATATACAGTTATGCTAACAGATGTCCAATAGATAGGATTTTTGCAAGAACACCCTAAGGCAGGAGAGGAGATGGGTGAAGGAGTAGGAGGAGGAGGAGGAGGAGGAGGAGAGGCTCCCTGAGAGAGAATTGACACATATTGATCATACCTCCTTCTACTGGAAGCATACAGCTGCCATGGGGGAATGTTGTCATTGTCAAAATAAATGTTTTTATTATGGCTAAATACAGCGTGTGGAAAAGGACTGAGATAGAGACGAGATTCCCTCTCCCCAGGGAACTCAGGAACAAGGAGGAGGAGACCCACAAAGGAAGATGAAGAATGGTTTGTGTCAAGGTACTCAGTGAAAGGGATGGATAGAGAAAGAGCGACAGATAGACAGAGAGAGAGAGAGATGGGACAGGGAAGTGGGAACAAAAACAACAGGAAGTATGGCCAAGAAAAGTCACAGTAAAGAAGAAACATAGGTGATTGATGAAGACAGAGAGAGCAAGATGGAGAGGGAAACCCTGCTTGAGAAGAGGCCTGTACTGTACATGCCAATGTGTGACAAAGTGTGATAAAGGAAGAGAGAAAGAGAGAGAGAGAGAGAGAGAGAAAGTGAGAGAGAGAGGAAGAAAGAGAGAGAAAGGGGACACATAGTTTCTTCCCAGGGAAGTGCCCTTCCTCTGTCTTCGGAATGACTTTGTGAGCTTTACAGGGGGCCTCCACTGGGAGCGGGAAGGCCCAGAGTGGGGATTGGATTTTGATTGGAGACAGGCCTGGATGAAATGAGGCAGAGGCTCGCTGCCTTTCCTCAGACTTCAATCTCAGCTTCCCGGCTGCAGGAGTCACAGAAGCTCGCCCTGTAAGTGAGGGCAACTTAGCTTTCATTTCCATCCATCCACTCTACGCCTCTACCTTCTCCCTCAGTTCTGCATCCTGCTGTGTCAACACCCCTCCACACACTCCACCACAAAAATGTGCCTAACTTTAAACATTCCAATGGACATAAAGCGATTGTGATCATTTAACCATAATTTTACAGAAGCACACAATACATTGTGTTATGACAGAGAGTGGCAATCAGAGCTGTGGGCCACCAGAAGAGGGCACTGTTTCCATTTATCAGGGTTTGCAACTTCTCAGCCTCATTTAGAGGTGCCATAGAAATCCATACACTGCTGCCACACTCAGCATTTTAGCTGAGGGAGTACATTCATCTCAGAGGAGCTGCAGGACAATTGGGTGCTACTACAATGGCCGTTAACATGGCTGCATCACTGTGTTTTAGCATAGTACAACTCATGCCACTTGGGTGCAGCGATTTAAGGATGATGTCAGTGATGCAAAATAATGTTGTTTTACACTAGTGATGTAATGGTTACACCTGTGTTATTGTTCAAAGGCTGGTGTTGTTATTGCTAAATAAGTCCTATTATGCCACTAAATAAAATTCATGCAAAGTATGAGAGCATGTATGTATCTGGTCTGTAAACACACCACTCTTCATGCAGCACACTCAAAACAGGCACTTTTAACTTATGATAGACACTTAATATTATGTCAAACTTTGCTGGCAGTAAATTATGAAATGTGTCACTTCAATCCAGGCAATGGGCATTGGGCAACCAAATCTTTGATACATTAAAGTTTACGTCAAGGTGTTTGCTAAGTTGTTTAAACCATTTTTAGGTAGCTATAGCTATCATTCACCTTCTGAAATACCAGCAGTGAATTTGTCTTTCAGATTGCTGCACACACACAAACTGAATATTGATGCAACCTTGAAGACAGCAGGAGTATGTTTATTCTTCTCTGTACCCATTTGGATCCTGCGGGCCAGGTCTGGCCCGTGAGTCATCATTTGGGAACCACTGGCCTAGGGTAACAGGTGTCAGTTGCACTTTGCAATCAGTGTTATGGATTGTACACATCTGAATATCAACATGCTTTTAGTCGTCATGTAGTTCATTGGTGAAGAGAGGACTTAAAGCAGACACTTTTTTGACAATAGTGAGTGTGTGTGTGTGTGTGTTTGTGGGACAGGGGCACCTAACCCTGGTGTTGTTTATGGGAACCCAAGCATAATTAGGGGGATTAGGAGAGAGGCAGCCCATTCTCATTATCCCTTTAGAGTGTCTTGCGCTCGTGGAGGTTTTAATTACAGCAGGCCAGTGAACTCCCCCCACTGAAAGCTTTTGATCTTCAAAGGCTCCCTTTACCCCCCACCTCCATGTCAGAAAGCACAAGCAGCTCCTAGGTGTCACAGATTTCAAGGTGTGCCTGCCTTTGGTGAGCAGGCACAGAAAAAGTATTTGCTTGCATGTCTTCCCTGGTGCGAAAACGATGAATGCTCAGAGTCTAATTTTATATAGTCTTTAAAGGGAAGTGATGAGTTTTATTTTATTTTATTTCTTAAATTTATAAAACTGAGGGCTGAACTTTTAAGTGAATAAAACTGCATTCTTAACCTTTTAAAAATTTGAGAGTTTCAAGAAAAAAAAATCAAGGCGATAAAATGTTTACATTAACATTTAAAAGATTGTAGTTTGTTTGTCTGTGTTAATGAGGACTCTGTTATCGGTTCATTTGAAACATTCCATATGTCGACACTCATTAGTCCTTTTGACTAGCAGATCCTGCACAAGCACGTGGATCTCTTTTAGAGTTACAGTAAACACTACGTCTGCAATCTCGTCTTTTGTTTATCATCTAAGTTTGCCAGACTTAGAGCTTAGTGTTTTAATTCCTGAACAAGCCTTGAGGATGTGATAGCCAGCAAGGAGCACAATTTTAATTTCCACTTAATGGGAAGTGCCACCAGAAAAAAAAGGTAATTTGCAAATAGCTCTTTGATAAGAATGTCTGTTAATGCTGTACATCAAAAGAAGTCTCACCCTTCTGCGGCAGGAAGTATGTGCCTGTGCGTTATGCAGCCTGCAAAGCCTGGGTTTTCACAAGCTATCTTCAGGGCCCAGCCAAGAGCCCACTGAAACTTCACAAGTGTTTATCGCTCTAAACGCTCCACACCTCTGTCAGGATGCCAAGTCAGAGCTCACATTGTTCTGGTTTTATCAGTTATCTGGCAGGAAAGAATGCTCAGGCAGGTCCAACCACTCGTTTGGGGTTATGTGTGCCACTTTGCACACTATGTATGGTGAGCAAAGACAAAATGTTGGATCCTATTTTGGATCCTATTTTGTTCACAGTTATATGTTTAACGCTAGAAGCAAGGTGAAGTGTTTTCTTTGGATTCCGTGTAAATGCCCCTAGCTGCCAAATTAATTGTTTGCAGTTTGCAGCCGTGGTGTTGTTGTAAAGTGCAGCTGTGCTGGTCTGCATTCATACTGGATGTTCCTCCCAACATTCTTTCCAACACACAATCATTTAGCTTATTGAGAAAATTTGAAATATTTGTAACTAAAGTGTTGTCAAAAATGTATTTGAGTGAAAAGTAGATCAAGAGTAAAATTACGACCAATACGAAGAGGACACAATACACAAAAATTTGCTCTTTTACTCATACTATGTTACTAGTAACGCATTACTACCCATCACTGCACTACCTTTGTGTATGAAATGCACTGGTCAAATAAACAAGCATTGTCTTGCCTTGGTAATGTGCAATAAACAGCGGTTAATACATGGGTACGGTTAATACATGGGTGCAGTTAAGACACAGTTTTGTTTTTTAAATTTGCCTAAAACACTGACCTTTGGTGTATACATGGTGCAGCTTATATTTGGGAAATTACTGTACTGGTGTTGAGAGTCCATCATGGGCATGTTATTTATTTACAAGAGAAATACTGGTGACTACATCCTCTGGTGTCTTATTAAGTTTTGGCATGGCTTGCATGGCAACATAAAATGGAGACTGACACAGAGCTTATCATCTACTTCAATGAAATAGGGATTAATACAAAGCGTAATCTGAAAAACGCATACACTCTGGTGTGGTCAAGATAAAGCATGCTATGCTCAGGTGTGGTATGGTGTTCATCCGGGGCCAATATCCTGGCTTTTAGCCACACCTCAGGAGTAAATGACAAGGTTGATTCTGCCCACGCACCAAACAAAGGCTGTTGCACCACCATTGTAAAGCCAATGGGGGTGCAAAAGGGCATAATAAGTTACATGACGGGTGTGAGGCTTTGTGAGAAAACAGCAATGCAAGTTGTTGGCTCTTTTTCTTCCCTTCATGTCTGTGGTAGTTATTGATTGCGGTCAGACGGAGTGATTGATTTTCCCAGTGTCTGCCTCCTTGACTTTCTTTGAACCACTATCTCATATCTCATATCTCTCTTGCCACCCCCCCACCACACATGCATACACACAATCACACAGACACAATCGCACACACACACACATACACACACACACACACACACACACATACACACACACCAAACCTTCTGTTTTGATACACTCTTTCGTACCCCACAGATGTCTATATGGTGCGATTCATGTTACATAATCAGGAGATGGTCCTGCTGTAAAAGATGGTTTGCTGCTCGGAGATGCAGATAAAAATCTTCCTACATCTCTTATATGTATAGATCCTGGGCTGGAATTGTCTTTTGTTGTGGAGGGAAAGCATGTGTCCTGAATGGGCCTCTTAGAGGCTTGGCTGAAAACCGTGTGCCAAACTCATTTGAATTTCTGAATTGAAAACATTAACACATACAGCATGGATGCATTAACAACACACCACTGACATGGACCACATAATGAGCAGTGCCTGGAATCTCTCAACATTTTTGAGCACTTTAACAAAGCACTGGGACTAATGTGTTTTCTCTTTTTTTCCTTCCTTGATGCATTTCATATATGTGTATAAGAAATCCAATGTTCCGTCTATTTCTGCTCTGCAGAGGCCTTGATGAAACGAGGCCAGTCTGTGACAGAGTGGGCAAGAGAGGTATGGGAATCACGTTAGTTTCTGTGAAATCAGGACACTCGCTTCTCTCTCTCCCAGATCCTCCTAGAGGCACTTTGCTTTTCGTGTGCGTTGGCCACACTATGGTGCGGTGCCTTGATAAATCCCGACATTAGCACAAAACAGAACTGGACCACACACACACACACACACACACACACACACACACCATCGAGTTACTGCTTCTATCTCTGTTTATCTGATATCTTTTGATTAAGTGTTCTTCGTCTCACCATGATATTTGGCTCAAAAGTGTCATCATTCAAAGTCTAAAGCTCTTTCTTGTTGAAGAATTACCTGTTCCAGTGTGTGGGTGACTGCAAATAAATGTCAGAATGAAGCTAATGTCATTAATCATTTAATTTTATTTTTTTTTATTGTTTTTTCAAACCATGAGTAGATGTGCTTGAGAAGTAAATGTTTCTAGGATAAAATGTTCATCCGTAAATGATTATGTGAAATTAAACTAGTGAGCATGCTCTCAGCTGCTCTATTTGAAGCTACCTGAGAACTGTCAGAGACTCAAAGTTTTGGTCCTAGTTCACCTACATAACCTCCACACACTCATCTTTCTCTCTCTCTCTCGCTCTCTCACTCTCTCCCACTCTCTCTCACCCATTCACACACACACAAACACAGAATGTGTTCTCAAAAATGCATTTTCATCTTATACTAATTTATTTATGGATATGAGTAGAATAAACAATGATACTCCATCAATTATGTTCTTTGTTTTTTTTTTTTTGCTGTTGGTCTCATTATGTTGTGGCCAGTGTTTTTCATCACTGTGTATTTCGATGATTTCTGCATGAATTATTCATATCACAGCTTTGGTGAATAATAGCCACACAAGTGAATAAACAACGTGGAACCTCTTGTGAGCGCGCTGAACACATGGTAAAACTGTATGTTCCTGTACTAGGCTTGCATGACTATTCAGGTGATTTTGTGTCTGCGTGCGTGTGTGTATGTGTGTGTGTGTGCTGTGTCTGCATGTGTGTGCGTGTTTGCAACACAAGCCTGCCCTCAAGTCCTCCCAACAAAGCATACCCTGACCCCTTGATACCCATTCAGCCATGACCCACACTCCATCCTTCACTCTCCCCACCCGAGACAGCAGTGCATGTGCATTGCATCTATTTTTATGTGCATTATTATGCTGCATGATGAACTGTCAAGCTTGCATCAGCATCCTGTTGTGTTGAAGCGTGTGATTGTGTGTGCATGTATGTGGATTTGTGTGTGTGTGAGTATGTGTGTTTGTGTGTGTGTGTGTGTGTGTGCATGCATGAGTGTTTGCAGTGAGAGACTGGCTGAGCAGGAGGTGAGGCGTGTCAAATGTCAGAGTACCATGTGTCCAGTGATGGCCAGCACTGGCTCTATGCCCTGGTGGCAGACAGCAGGACCTCACACCTGAGCTTCCACAGGAGATTGTGTGTGTGTGTGTGTGTGTGTGTGTGTGAGTGTGTGTGTGTGTGTGTGAGTGTCATCCTAAAGACATTGTGCTGTCCTGAGTGTGAGCCCAAGTGTGTGAGTTGGTCAAGACTGATTGGAGGTCAAATGCAGTGAACTTTTGTAATTTAAAGCAACAGTCCGGATTACTTCCAACCTAAGTGCTGTTTAAGGTAGGAAAAGAAAGAGGGAATTTGGTACAACAATCACTGAATAGCAAACCGGCATTCAGGTACAACGGAAAGTGGGACAGATGGTGACCATGCATCACCTGGGTTCACACACAGACTTTCCCAAACTATTCAGTCTTTTGCTCTTTTGTATTCAATGCACACACAACATTATGCACTTGAAGGGTCAGAGAAGCATAGTAGGATTCTATAAATATTATAATAAGTTATAATAAATGAACAAAATGAAAATTTTGATATTATTAGCCTGGTGATAAAACCAGCCCCTTGTTTTCCACTTTGTTTTGTACAGAGGGTCTGGACATTTGGTAGTGAAATTCAATTGCTTGCTGGAGGTGTTTAAGTTTAAAAAGATTGGATCAGCCCTTGAGTGATATCCTGCCTTGACTGATAGCATTCTAGCTCTGCATTCACAACCCCTCCTTCTGTTCGCTGATTGGACAGGTTAAAATGTCTCCTGAGACAACAATCTCAATGGGATCAAACCCATACTAGTACTTTAGGGAGATGATAATCGAGTGGAAGTGCGAAGGAAGGCACGGCCAGGCTAGTACAATATTGGTTCGTTTAATTATTGCTCGTACATTGTGCGCATCAAATCTCAAATCACACTACCATGTACGCTTAAACCTCAATATCACAGGATCATTATGGAAAGGCTTATTTGAGTTAAGTTTAAGCCATCGTTCATGCCAATTGCAGTGTGCTCTATCACATCCACTGAGCTATTATAACATCTTGATAACCTTTCCAGCTATTTACTCACCCCTGAAAAGCCTTGTGCGTGAGTGTTAGATTAAGTATGTAAGTAAATAAAAAAATTGCAAAACAGTTAATTAATCCTGTCTTCATGTTTTGTGTCGAATACAGCTTCAGAGTTGCTATCTACAGGTGGTGATATGCGAGAGCTCACAAGAACGCTCTAATAATAGCAATTTAGAGTGCATCAACAGGAAATCATTCATTCTTCAAGAAAAAGACAGTTTGGACAAAAAAGTAATGACCCCATCCACATTGGCAAAAGGAGGAAAACAATCTTCCTGCCATGTTTTGTGTACAAGAAGAGGAACATATCTTTGCACTTACCTCCCACTAGCTTTCTTAAAAAAAAAAAACTCTGTCAAACCATGAACAGCATTAAAGCAACACAATGTAATATGTTGCTACCTTCTAAGGTATGCCATGAGATAAAACAAACCTGTCATTGCGCAAGCCACACAAGCCATAGTGGGTGGTTATGGACACCTTCTGCAAGGCCTGTGCTCTAGTCAAGAAGCCCTGTGAAAATGAAGACAAGCCTTCACAGTGTGATGCTGTTAACAAACTACTAAAATGCACCAATTAGCTTGTTAGCACTCTTATATAAGTGCCAACTGAACAATCAGTGGTGTTTCCAAGGATTTGTATACTTTTTCAGTCTCATCTAAAAAACTAGCCTAGTGCATTTCTAAACAATTCTTTGCCAACCCATAACTAACCATTACAATGCCATCGTTTTTTTTCTTCTCAGCCTGTTCTTCTTTTATAAATGTGCTCCTTGGAATTAGTTGGAAGCAAAGCGCTACTGTTCTGTGCTTTGAACCAAAGCAGTACAGCATGGTCTGTTTTCAAGCTTATCATACATTAACTCTCAGCTGAGCAGAGCTACAACAGTTGTGCTGACCTACACAAAACACAAATTTGTTCCATATGTTCCCACATGTTGGTTTTCAGCAACTCCATTTGTTGTACAGGACATTCACAACCATTTCATTTGTTGTACAGTATATTCACAATCATTTCATGTGTTGTACGTGCATTCACAATCATTTCATTTGATCAGCCCACACTAAAAGCAAAAGTAATTTTGAGCTTCATTTTAAGCTGTAATTGTATGAAGTATGAAGGCAGAGACAGTAGTATGAAAATTGCTCTAGATAGAAAAGGCAATACACTCCTACAACAGTGTAAATTTGGCAGCGCTTGTAGGCTAGAAAATAGGGAGGGGCTGACTGTATATGCATCACCTCTAAACATGACGCTATGTACCACAATACTTACACACAGACTGAACTCACAGTCCTTGCTTTCTCTTGAAATAGAACTACCTGACTTGATGATGGATGATAGATGATGAAGCAAAGTTAGTTTTCCTGTGCCACTCATCAGTTAGTGTTAGCTTCCAGTTTGCTAATTCACTTTTCTTGACTTTTCCTGCTTGATATTTGTGAACCTCATCGCCTGTTATCGAGTCAATATTTACAGTTGTCTTATTTTCGTCCACAGTATTGATATAGACCGAACTCACTGTCCTTGCTTTCTCTTGAAAGAAAACTGCCTGACTTGATATCATTACAGTGTTCAACTCAAAAACCCACTGTTTCCAGGCCATCTCCTGCTGAATAAAATAGGGATGGGATGACTGCATATGCATCACCTGTAAAAGTTAGAGTGCGCCAGAGGGAGTGGGAGTCTCATGCTGTAAAATAAACCACATGGAGGAAGACAATGTAGGAATTCCCTTTAATCAGTATCCTATGGAAGACTCATGAAATCCAAATAAAAATGGCAGCCAACTCTAACTGACAACGGCAGGAAAGTTTAGTTTTCCTGTGCCACCAATCAGTTAGTGTAGCTGCCAGTTCACTAATTCGGTCTACGCTGTACCAAGCACTGTCGATTTTATACCATCAGTGAGTGGCAGCCTCAAAGAACAGGGATATGGGCTGACTGACTAGTACAGTGTCTACACAAGGTTTTTCAGGAACTACATGCCAGCTGCATGCGAAGACTTGGATAAGGTACACAGCCAACTCTTTCTGTGGGTAGTACCTCATCACCAATTACTGTAACATAGAGGTTAAAATTCCACGATTAACGATCATTAGCTTCCGTTACACAAAATGTTCAGGGAGTTTGGCATATCAATGTTAGCAGGCAACTGTGCTTCATTTAATGACATCTATAGTATATATATTATAATATATAGTATATATAGTATAATAGATTTTTTGTCCAAACAACACCAAACGTAGCACTGCACTCTGGCTAATAACAAGACACATAGCATCATTGAGGGCAGTTAAAAAGGTGGTTCAAGAGTTATGTGTGGAACAGACAGACAGACACAGAGACAGATGTTCCTTGATTATATAGATAGATCTATCTATCTATCTGTCTATCTAGAAACATATATAGTATATATATATAATATAATATATATATATATATATATATATATATATATGGTAAAAGCTGTTGACTATGGGTGACTGACTGAAATGGACAAAAAATCTAGTTTTCCTGACTGTCTGCATGACTAACACTGCAACAAGTTTAATACAAAACACAATTATGTCTTTCTTACTTCTTTGTCATGCAGAGAAGTTGGCTGCACTAACCTCAACATCTGGATAATTTGTCATTTCCTTATTATTACTAAATTACTTATTATTTTGTTTTAAGCCATACCACTGGGTCACACAGGGAAGCTCTTATTTATACTCTATTCAAAGACGAAAGTCTGAACTCAACTCAGTCCAGTAATTGACAGGAGAATAAGAATGAAATTTAATCAGAGTAATAAGTAGCTGTGTGAGTGGGCATAACATGCATGGTCTGACATAAAACGGCAGGTAGGTGAAGAGGTAGTCCAGTGATTGCAGAGACTATTCCATCTGTGAATTCTTAATGAAGTGGATCATTGAAGCAGGCGTGTAGCTACGGGTGGGCCTGTCCACTTGGCATTCAGGCCCATCCAATCGAAATATATTCCCTGTTGCCTCATAACAAGGTGATCAGTGAATACTAAGAAGCAGCTATTTATTTTGTCAATAAAAAATAATAATGTTCTGATTCTTTGATTATTATTTTTTCTAAATTAGATAGCCTCCTACATTCTGAAATGCCAACCAGATTGTAAACGGAATGTGCCCCCCCTGCAGTTTCCAGGCCGTCTCCTGTTGGCCGTCTCCTGTAGCATGCATCAAAAATTGTTATGCATCAAAAGTAAGTGTTATGGATTGATTGATCATTTGGCCTCAGAGCCGCGCTGTAGGGCTATTTTAAGTAAATAAGCAAATTAAGCAAATTCACGGGAGGCTGGTGCTAGCCACTGACAGTAGCCATAGGTAAGTAGTAGCCCCATACAGTTGTTAAGCTGTCCATTTTATGTATGGTAGCTACGGAGCCCCCGAGGCGACAATAAAAAAAAAAAATGTAGGAAAAAAAAGTGCGTACTTTTGCAAAATCTCGCAACACCTTTTCTTTTCTCTTAGGTTCATGGTCCATACTGGGCTCCATTCTGCCTGTTGGCTGCTGCCAATCAAGTTCTGCAGATGAGGAGGCGCTGCAAAAGATCTGCTGTCTTTCTGTGATCTGCAGCCTATTTCAAGTATAAGCTACCTATTGGCTACAGTACAGTACAGTAATTTAAGCCAATTTTCCATCAGTATGGCCTTATTTGGCAAACTTTGTATACTGAACCTTAACCCTCCATGACTTCAATAGTCTAAAGCGTCAAGCTTATTCTCTTTTGCATTGATAGGTAGGTTACACGATGGTGATAAACAATATGCCTGCATCATTATGTTGCATAACGTCATGCAATCTGAACCCGCCAATCCTATATGTAACATAGACTGTGTCTGTGCCTTGTGCATATGCACCTCTATAAACCATAAAACTCATTGGGACCATCCTTCTACTGGAAAGCGCTTCAGGTGTCTTGAAAAGGCTATAGAAATGTAAGTAGTTGTTGTTGTAATCACAGTTGTTGTTGTAACCACAGGTATTTTTATGTATGGGGTCAGATAATGCGGAGATGATTAAATCTATCAAAATATGCTGATGAACAGGAGTATTGATTTGAACACAGCGCACACCGAACACGGACAGGTCATTAGAGAATAGTGGACTTGACAACACACAGAGCACAGCAGAGAGGACAGCCCATGAAAAAAGCTCCACTTGGATAAACTGGGTTAAACGCTCCTGGACATAAATGACAGATAAATGATTTGTGCCGCCCTTAGCTCCATTAGAAACATGGGACCTAATTGGCTAAAATAAAATGGTGCCAGAAATGAGCCCCATGAAACTCCATTTTGAAAACAGAAAAATTTGTTACATTTTGTCTGGATTCACTAGCCTAACATTTCCCACTGAAGTTAATGGGGGCAGGACTTCCTCACTGCCTCCATGTCTGAGTCAAAACCCAATATGCCATTTCTTCGGTGTGTTATCTCCCTCTTATATGAGTGCTGAGGGGGTTAGATTCCAAAATCTGTTAGGTACTGGTGGGTGTTAAGATTCCATGATGTTATGCTGCATAGTAATATAGACCTACTGTTAATTAGTGTGAGCCCTTAAACAATGGTAGCAGAGTAAGCTATGTTTAAATACTGGCCTAAATCAAGGTAGGATTGGCCTTCAGGCTATAGCGAAATTAAGGGTATAAGAAACTCTTAATAAACTCTTTATTTATAGATTATTTTGATCTAGAGGGGAAAAAATCTTACAAATGATTGAGTAAGTTTATTTTATGTATACACAGGCCTAATTAAATTGCCACCACTGCGTAGGCACATCTGCCACTTGTTTAGCCTAAACAAAACATGACATCAGCCCTTTGATGATCAAAGAAGGTCTAACATACAAAAAAAGACCAGTCATTTTTATTTAAGGAGTTAATTTAAAGGTAAGTGCACCATAATATATGCTATAGCCATATAAGAAATGAGATTGGTAAGAACAGGTGATAGTCTCCGCAAGCCACCCCAACTGAAGGTAAGCAACATAACGTGAGCACTCCTTGATAACAACTTATGGGCCTTCTTCCAGCTCATTGACATTGCACCTCCTGAGAGTATGACCCTTATTTTCTGCGAACTCTATTCTCTATTTTATACACTACTAAGCAGTTCTGGCACAGTGCAACAGAGACTCAGCACACTGTAGCCTACTGCCGCATCAAGGAAAAGCAGCTGACATAGGAGAGGCTGTAGCCTGTATCTTCAGTATATCAAAACAAAAACATTTGTGAGATCTCGTGAGAACACATTTTTTTCTCCTTCTCTGTCTTCTAGGGGGCTCAGCAGGTAGCTTATGTGGCTGTTACCATGCAAAGTAACCTACACATAAGTTGTTAATGTAGTTGATAAGGTCACTGATATAGGATCAAATTGTTTACAGTTGTTTATATGTAATGAATTTATGTGTGGTTTCATATAGCTGTTGAGTTATCTGCTATCGGTATTGAGCGCTGCATGAAGGTTATCCTGGGTGCTTATCTGACGTGTTGCGTTTGAGGTGGTTTAGTTGCATTTGCAGCTGTGTTTCCACTGTGCCAGTTCAGTGCTGTGAGTAGTGTAATATTGGTTGCAATGCCGTATAATGAGCCATAGACTAAGTTCACTGAGTTTGTGGTGCATTCATAGATATGTGTGTCTCATTCTTAACTTATGTGTTTTGGGTTGAGGCCCACCTGATTTTCTCTGGACCCAACTATTTCATTATTTCTGGCTATGCACATGCATTGAAGATCACTCAAAAAAAGCAGTGGAGGACTTTGAGAGTTACTAACCTGTCACACAAATATCCTGGTCTTTGATCAAAAATTGGAGGTAAAGGTGATTTCTGCTTAGGTTTTACAGAGATGAGCTGAGAGGCTTGCAGTGTGTGTGTGTGTGTGTGTGTGTGTGAAGTCCAGCCAGACTAAACTTGGGATTGCTGAAATCTCTGAATGCTTTGGGGTTCACTGAACTTGTGTTGTGTTCATGGAGATGCCTGTCTCATTTTTAACTTATGTGTTTTGGGTTGAGGTCCACCTGATTTTCTCTGGACCCAACTATTTCATGATTTCTAGCTATGCCCGTGCATTAAATATCCCTTAAAAAAAGGCAATGGGAGGCTTTGAGAGTTACTAACCTGTCACACAAATATCCTGGTCTTTGATCAAAAATTGGAGGTAAAGGTGATTTCTGCTTAGGTTTTACAGAGATGAGCTGAGAGGCTTGCAGTGTGTGTGTGTGTGTGTCCGTGTTCGTGTTTGTGTGTGTGTGTGTGAAGTCCAGCCAGACTAAATTTGGGATTGCTGAAGTCTCTGAGTGCTTTGAAAAACACACTGTGCTTGAATGGTCTCAAAAAATATACAGCTTGCAAAGGTCCAAGGTGCTAAAATGGTTCCTTCAAGTTAGTGTTCACCTGCTGGAACAGATCTTAATGACTTTGACGTATTCTCTATTCAGTGCTATGTACTGCAAGAAGGTTTGCAGTCCATTGCAGTGAATAGAGCCAAGTGAAGGCAATTAAGTCTTGACAGCTTTGGAAAGTAGATGAAGCAGCCTTCCAGAGTGCAAAATACCTTCTACTGATTGAAGGTTAACACGTCTACTGAATGAAGTTAATGGAAGGTAATGACAGAACTGAATATGCACAGTCAGGCAACTGCAGACCCTGGCCCCTATCTCGTAGTATTAAAACAAATATGTAACTTCTGGGTCTGGATTTGGATCCAAATCCAGATTTGAATCTGGATAAGCATGTTGGAGAACCAAGACTGACTTGTCACTGTATCTAACACTTTACAAACAGTTTTGAGCTTTCAAAAGATTCCACAACCATTTAAGGTTAATTTGATAAACCACAGAACATTTTAAATCATTGTCATTACACCAGTGTGTACTGAAGCATTTAACTGAATTGGACCAGTATTTTTTAGGTACAGTACACAGAAATTCAGTCACATACACACAAACTGACAGGCAGACAGACAGGCAAGAGGAACTGAATACCCTTTCGCGCCCTACTGGCGCTGACAGAACCTGGCTAAAATGTTCATCAGAATATAGTATCAGCTATATTACAGCAGTTCAAATACATACAAACCCTTTAAATAGGGGTTAATACATACAGTAGATAGATTGGACAATCAATGTTAGCTGTCTTCATGAACCTGTCATAACAATACATATCAATGACAAGTCACCAATCCTTCACCTTGTGGAGCACACTTTCTCAGGGCCAGGCAACATGCTGTATCATCCAAGACATGGAGGCAAGTCTCCCCTCCTCCCAAACAGAACAGTGCACCTGCATTACAGCAGCACAGGGATTTGGGGATGTAGATGTCCTGTTGCGAAATGGGCAACCTTTGCATGAACAAAGGAGACAAATCCATCACCCCAGCTCTAGTGGGATGTTGGGTGACTTAGCTTGAAAGCCTTCTATTCTGAGCTAAGTACAGTATTCTATCCTTGAATTCCTCAAGACTGTCACAACATGAATTGAAGCAGGACTATAACATGAATTACAGAATGATCAGCAGTGCTGTTAAAAGTAATCACCTTCATGCAATACTTGACTACAAAGAATACTAAAAAATTGCATAGAAAAAAAAAAGCCATAGCAAATGTCAGTGAACACAAATAGATTTAATAACAGTGCATTGCTAATAGTATATATAATGATTAATGTTTATGCAATTCTAAGAGGATGACCTGCAGACACAACCTATAACTGAAATTTTACAGCACAGGATAATATTATGATATAATCAGGTGTCAGTTAATTGGCCCAATGTTTTCTTTGGATTGTTCATTCCACATAGAAAACATAAACATAAACAAGAAGTGAGATAAAGTTGAATTAAATTGAGTGAACCTCACATATAAAACATGACTCAGACACTGTGTTTCACAGGCGGAGAGAGATACACATTTTTGTTGCTCCTGAATGGGAATCCCAATACAAACACAACCAAAAATATGCTAGTTTCAAAAGGCTATAGTTTTTCATAGGGGGCACTCAAAAGGTAGGTCTAGCTTAAGTGCTCTTATTTAACAGTAGACAGCAGGCTTGGGCGACGTAGGAGGCATTTATCCACCTCTATGTGTGTCTGGCCAGGTGGCGGGTGAAAGAGCCAGCACAATGCACATGATGGAGTATTGCAGGCCAAGCTGGCACTGGCACCACTCCCTGGTCTGGGCCATGGGGGAGCGGCACAAGATGCTCCTACAGAAATCAGCCCCAAAGTGGCAAGTCAGAGGACACCAAGACAAGACATTTCAGATGAACCTTAAGTTGAAGTTAAAATATGCAAAATCTTGAATGGAAGGATTCTAGTCAAAGATGACAGCAGTGTATAAGACAAGCACAGACAAGTATAATTTAGTTTGTTTGTGGTTGGTTTTTGAGTAAATGATTATATTAACTGGCATTTTGAATGTAGTAATAAATAGAAAAAGGGTGCATATATGCATACCATTTACCTTTTTTAGAGGAAGAGTTGGGTAAGCTACCCCTAGGTGGTTAGATGTTTTCAGACGCATTCATATCTTTCTGAACTTCAGTCGAAGCTGTCTTCAAGACTGCCACCTGATGTGTCCCTAGGTGATATGTACCGTAGCTAAGGAACTACACAAGCAGAGGGGGCAATGGGCATGTAATATATGGATGGACAAACCGCTTGTAATACACTAACATTGGTAATGTTGATGTTGCTGTAGCTGTACAGACATAGCTA
Organism: Tenualosa ilisha; assembly: GCA_015244755.2. Taxonomy (NCBI): domain Eukaryota; kingdom Metazoa; phylum Chordata; class Actinopteri; order Clupeiformes; family Clupeidae; genus Tenualosa; species Tenualosa ilisha. Next base: position 2,227,272 of record PYXC01001624.1, on the reverse strand, counting down.
TACTGTGCTGAAGGGATACAGTGAGCTGATATCTGTTTTCAGAGGGAAAAGTGGACAGAATAAACCCTTTGTGTGTATTCTCTCAAGTGTCAAAGCATGATGTTTATTTTCCTAGGTAGTTTGTTTCCTTAAATTAACATTAATGTTAACATATTACTCAACAACAGATTTATTTTAAATTGAACAAATTCGATCATTATTTGACTGAAATAGAAAATGTGCCATATGACTAGTACAATAGAAGTGTTGACTGATGATTAACGTTTTAACAATGTTCTTAGAGCCATCTTAAATATTACCCAGGCCTCATATTTCTGGTTGGGTTATCAGAAATGAGCATGTATCATCTGAGATAAGAAGACCTTTAAGGCAGACTTTCAAGACATTCCTCCAGTGAAATCACATATAAAAGTAACCTTGTCAACAGTGGAGTCTCTTCACATCTCGGCATCCTGGCATCATCTTGACAAGCATTAAGCTATAAAGTCAGAGTTGAGAATAAATGCAAAGATCCTTGACTTTATCAGGGCCTTATATGGCAAAGCTCATCAGTCTTCTCAGTCCAAGGGCTTTTATCTTTCAGACATAAACTGAACTCAGTAGTCAGCATCCCCACCATTAAATATGGCCGTGATTCACATCTAGTCTCCTCTTGACAGAGGAGGCAGTTCCTGTTAGCTGGTTAGTCGGAAACTGGCAAAAAGCGCCTTACATCCAGGTGCTTTTTTAGAAACGGTGTACAGTGTCACATGGTCTGCAGTGTGCGTGTCCCATTAGACGGCGCAGTGTCACCGTCACATGGGACATCCTTCCTTCATTATTGACATTGATCTAGGGGCACCGTGGCCCTGGACAGCAGGAGGTGACACAGGCCCTAGGGGAAATATAGGCAGAGTCCCTGCTGAACCCGACATCACAGTACTGCCAGTCAGCATCAGCATCCTGGGTGACCTGTCGCAGGTGTGGAGCAGAATGAGAACGAGTTTGCTGTTTGGGAAACGGGCACCGCACCATTACGTGCCCATGCCTGTGCCAAGATAAGTATATCTGTAAGAGAGATGCCCGCACTTAAAAGCGCCACGCTGAACTAAACTCTAGCCTGCTGCTTCAGTTGCTATTTTTAGCAGTCATTGTCACTTCCTTGAACTACATAGGCCAAGTAGACAAAAGGCCAAAGACTTTGTTTCATATTTAAACTACATGCCCTTTGTGCTTGTCAGGCTTTGTTTAAATTTGCTTTTTTTGAGTGCATGGTACTGACTCTTAATCAAAATCAAATAAGTATATAATTGAATTTGAAGACTCTTAGAGTTTCCAAAGCATTAGGTTATGATTTCATTATTCAATGAGTGTTATTTTATTTTTAAAAAATCAATAAAAATGAATCAAGACCTACAATGTCAGTCAAGGTACACTATCCTGATGAAAAGTCAAAGTCAAAAGTCAAATCATTTTATTTCCTCTCTACATCCTTAGGCCCTTGGAGAACAAGTATTCCCCCTCTTCCCTCCCCTGAGCAATGCTGTTCAAAAGAACTACAGTAGTTCATTGAACAAGTTTAATTTTCTATGCACTGTGAAGTGAACACATTCATTAGAACTTGAACATGAATCAGATCAGATTTTTTAAATCGCTAATTGAATTAGTTCAGAATTACAGTCTGCATTCTACTTGGCTGAGAGAGGCATTTTCTTATGGTGAGGACTGGGTCTCCATTTGTGCTCTTCGTCACTTTTATGAAGCCTGCAAGTAAAGTGCTCAGAGTAAGTTGTCGTTAGCATCTTCTCTCAAGCACCTTGCACCAGAACATAATTCAGGGTGGCCGGGACTGCATACTGTTACCGGTACCGTTACTGTTACCATTGTACATTAAATGTACAAACTATCTCCCAAGCGTGCTAATGAGGGTACATACATAAGTTTGGTATTAGGGTTATTGTCCTAATTATGAAGATAGAAACAGATATATGAATAATATCCAGAACAGTTAGGAAATGGTAATGATGGACTACTGGTTATGAGGGGGACTAATGTTAAGAGTTTATTTGAAAAGACAAGCTAGAAATACTCACTCACTGTTTTCACTCACTGCCTTCACTTAAAAATATGAACTGAAAATGAGGTCAATATGACAAGTGCTCAATTGAAATTAAGAATTATGAACATGAATTTATTCATTTTCTTTTGTACAAATTGACCTTTGTTGAACTTGTCCATGTTAAGTGTGAACTTCCACAACACTGCCCTAGAGGTTAGTCAGAATTGTGATGTCTGGTTCATCTGCTATGCAGGCTTGTGAAAAATGTCATGTGTGGGCTACACATACATGGATAGAGAAATGAACAAACTGAAGTGGTGAAAAATTCATGAGAAACATCACGGTTGCATTCCATTAGCAGCCCATACAGAACACAGTGAGAGTAACATTGAAAGTCAGAGCAGATTTCACAGTCGACTCTTCATTTAGTCTGACTGTGAGGGGAAACATTTTCTAGGCGTGTTGAATAGGAATAGTATCCACGGTTTGTACATGTGTATGCACACACACACACACACACACACACACACACACACACACACACACACACACACACACACACACACACACACATCCCTAGGGACTACATTTTTTGTTCTCACTGTGGTGTTGAGACATGTCAGATTTCAATTAGACAAGGGGTGTTACTAATGAGAGTCAATCCAAATCATATCGAGAGTGATTGGATCAGCTCATTCCCCTCATCACTGACACTAGGGTCACAGCAAGTGCAAGGCGATGTAGAAACAATCAGTAAATTCAAATCCGTAGGGGATAGGGCAGAGGAGGTTAAGAGAAGCAGGTGCAGGCCCTGAACGAAGAGTGGTAGTTTTCATTTGCATAGTGATTCACTCAGTTGTAGACATCTAACACATCTAACACTGAGCAGTATGAAAATGTTCTTTTTTCTAGCGTTACAATATTCCTCTACTTCTGTCACATCAGGGAGGCTTTTTACGCTCACAAGGTTAGCATGGAAAATCTGATGAAATGGTTTAACATGTAAGGACTTTGTCTGTAGTGGTGTTTCTTTTATAGAAGAAATGTTCTGAACTTTGCTTGCTGTAAGCGTTTTCTTTTATGTCTTATTTTGATTCATGGGAAATACATCCCCCTTCTGCTGACTTTAATCTTGTAGTAGACTAAGTCGGTACATTTTTACAGCTCTGGCACAAACATTACTGATTGAGAGGAGCAATTTGGCATGAAATACAAAAGATTTCTTCCACCAGAATATATTTTGCATATGTTGATCATTGTAAAATTTTATTATTCTCTTTAAGTCTGACACTTCTGAAAATTAGTGTGTGTAAAATCATGTGTAAAAAATGACCACAGACTCAAATGATGAATGTAGGAAGCATACCATGAATCTTCAGATAGCAAAAGACACTGAATCCAGCCGCATAAAAAACTTCAAACTTCACTGCATAAGTCAACATTCTTTGTAGATAATGATACATTATGTGAAGATAATAACAGTTGATGAATGATTGTGTCTGAAGTTACATGTCAATTAGATTGTCATTACCAGTGTTTTCCCTGACAGCTCACACTTTTAGATGGTATTAACACATTTAAGGTATATATAATATATATATAAAAAAAGAAAATACATCTTTAGGACATAAAACAGATTAAGAGATCTTTAGGACATGCCACTTGTTATGGACTATATAACTTAGAAACTTGCAAACATGGCTTAGATTTTGTAACCAGATGAAATACTGATGCAAGTGCCAGTTTTTCTCTGGTCTGGTATACCATTTAAAGGCTAATGAGATGCTTCAACAGATATGTTTTGAGCATTGATTAACCTTTAAATGCCTGCGTTTGAGCATTTAACAGGGTGCCTTGTAGATTTACCAGCTTACCTTTTGATGAGCTTTAGTGAATCATGAAGGACTGTGCATTGATGGGGAGGACTCACTTGTCTCTTGGGAGACAGACAGCACACACATACACACACATCCCAATCTGCACGTGGAAGAGTTAAAATATGACCAATGTAATGGCTTTGCATAATTTCCTTTATGTAAACAACCTGCAAATTATCAACACACAGTAGAGTGGACATAAATTACCCTTCACTACAGTCATAATAAATCTCTTCAACACCCCCACCTCCTTCCTCCCCCTACTTTGGCATTATTTGAAGTCTGATAAATGCACATTTCCTGACTATTCCTCATTCTGCCGGTGAACAAAACAATTAGCTGCATCTGCTAATGAGTTAGAGCTCCTGCTAATTCGTTTTCATAAACAGCAAATATGCAGACACTGGGTGAGAGAGACATAGGGGTGGTAATGGGGGTGGTGGGTCAGAACACACCAAGCAGATGCTCACAACATTCATTCTTTCCCGTGACAACAAAGCTTGTTTTGTCAAAAAAAAAAAAGAAAGAAGAAAAAAGATCTGTCATTTACAGCTACCTTGCCATTTCTTCTTCTCTTGCTCCTCAACATGGAGCATAGTCAGAGTTCATTTTAATGTTTTTGAAATTAGGCTCCTAATCAAAGTCAAATAACAAAGGTTATGGCATATTAATTGAATACATTTTTTAAATTTAAGAAAAATAATCAGTAAAAAAGCTTCATCATCTACTGTATGGTAAGTGGGTACATTGATTAAACTTAATAATTGACTAAACAAAGTAAGTAGTCAAATCATTTGAATTCTTCTCTGCAGCTGGAAGAAGAAGTTGTTCACATTATTTTAAACACACCCCAAAGATGCCCTCATTTAACACTCTTCCCTGTGACAACAGAACATGCCTTGTCAGGAAGCTGTGCTGTTCAAGTTTCCTTCCACCATTTTCCTTTTCAATCTGTCTTGGAAACTGTTGGCTTGCAATTATGTATTTTTCTATGGTGGTTCACTTCTCAAAATCATGTCTTTCAAGTCTTTCAATTGCATTTGATTTCTAAGAGCAAGTATAGGTTGTTGTGAGGTACATTAAGCCATAACAAAGGTTAAAACCTTTCTAAGAAGCTTAGTTAATTACTATTACGAAATGTATTTGTAGTCTCTTCACAAATATAATAACATTTACTAAAATGGTTCTTAATTTCATATATTTCTTCATCCATCCACATACATTTTTAAATCCTTTATTTTTCATTGGACAGCTTTTGTCCCGTGTTCAGAGAAGACACAAATGTTTTGTGTGCAATAAGGAAGCAGGGCAGGAAAAGAGTTTCAGGGGAAGATAGAGAGAAAATGGCCACTGTCATCTTGATGTCCTGCTAAGACCAGGGGTGTAGTGGGCGTTGGATGTGGGAGTACGGAGTCCCCCAGCTTCTTGGAATAGATCATTCATGTACGCTACTTCTCACTTTTTAAATATTAGGCTTTCATTTATAACATTACCTGCACTCCACTGCACCTCTGGCTAAGACATACAGTACTTCACATCTCCATGTTAATGACTGAATCTATAGGTCCAGAGTTTCAAACTCACAGTGGAGGAGAAACCCCTTCCATCCAAACTGTGCAAATAGTCTCACAGATTGCTTTTACCAAGGCAGCAATTGATGTCTGGTATGAAAACTGAAACAATGGAGTCAATTTTTGGTCAAATATTTGAGTGAAATATCAAATGTTTAAGTGATTTTACTGATTGTTGTGTGCAGATCCCTTTTAGACAGCTGTCTTTATCCTACCACTTTATTCTTTCATATTATTTAAACAGAACAGAGCAATTTAATCATTTTAATAAGAACGCACAAACATGGAGCTTTGTATTGTAAACCTGCTGAACAAATTAATCCTTAATTGTGTAACAAAGAGGACGTACATGTGATCCAATTGTGAGGGTCTATAAGTCCTATCTGCATGTGGTGAAGAACCCCTGGAACCATTGTGCAAACTACAAGTCTTCTAGAGAGAGACATGCTCTCCTGCTGATTCTCCTCCTGACGTCCACCTGAAGGTGGGCCTTTAGCCCAGTTGTCTGCAGGGGCAAGCGGCTACTCAAAGCCACCCACGCGTACTATACATGCGGCAGTCCTCTGTTCGTTCCCAACACTAATGAGTCAATGAGCATGGTAATTGACTTTCTCAGTGCCTGGCACATATAATGGAGAGGGAAAGCAAAAAGCGAGGGAGTGGAGAAGAAGAAAAAGGAAGTAGAAGAAGGAGAAGGAATAATGTGTGGGGAGGAGTGGAGGTGGAAATAATGGGTGGGGAGGTAAAGAAGTGGAGGTGTTCGGGGAGAAATGGAAAGAAAAGAGCAGTAACTGTAGCTTCATAAAGAAAAAATACACAGATGCGTGGGGGTGGCTAAAGAGAGACAAAGGATCTAAAGAGAACCACGATGCCATTAGCCATCTTTGTCACAGGCATATCATTTAGTCTAGAGTCTTTGTCTTCCTTTAGAAACTCTCCCTTTCTCTCTCTTTCTTCTCTCTCTCTATGTGTGTGTGTGTGTGTGTGTGTGTGTGGTAGTCCAGAATCTTTGTCCTTCTTCAGAAACGTTCTCTCTGTGTGTAGGTACAGCCTTCATCACTGCTTTCAAATCAGTGTTTGCCTACCATCCTCCCTCTTGTGAACAAGACTGCTCAAATGTCGCCTGAAGATGTCTACACATACAGTGTGGCTGTGGTGGCTTTGCTAACTAATTACCTGGTATGTTACTACTTGACAGACTACCTGTTATATTAGTATTTAGGGCAAAAGAAGTAATTATCCAATAGAATCCTTGAGTGATCATTGTAATGACCCAAAGATGAACTGGGCGGTTGCTAGCCTCAATTCTTTAAGAATTTAATGGGTTTCTAGGGGCCTTTACAAATCAGCTCTGAGCTAATAAGAATTGATCAACAACTAAACCAGTCACAACAAAGACTGGCTTTCGACTTAGCCCTCCATGATTCCATTCTGTCTCTTAACAGTAGAATCAGATAGCCCATTAGAGCTTTAGCCCAACAGAGTGTCTCTGATCCATTTTTACAAAACAACAAACTAAGAAAGAAGTACCTCTTAAGGCAAATATATTTCATTGCAAGAGAGAGTTGTGTGGCTGAGGTGATGTATGAAGCAAAGTCCGCCTGCTATTTTAGGAACTCTACAGTCATGTTTTCTGTATGAAAAATATTACCTTCTGCAAATCCTCACTTCATTATGATGTTGTACATTCATCTGGGCTTGAACCTGCAACTCAACACCATGGACTGAGAGTCGAGTTTCTTAGCGGTTGAGCTAAAAAAGTCTATTGGACTTTAAAAAGTCTCTCTCTCTCTCTCTCTACCAGATTACAATACCCTCTGCCTCCTCATGGTGGTGAGAGTAACAATGAATGTAGTCATGATTCAGTGGACTTAATGCAGTTGTAAATTCTTAAGGTTGCCATGAAAAAATATTATTTTTTATTTTTTGTTCATTTGTGTTTACCATATTCCTGATTATAAATCGCGGTTAATACATGAATTTCTCAAATTAACAGAAGCTCAGAGGTTCATACTCGGGGGCAGCCTATCTAAGGCATTTTTTTCATTATCCTCACTGATCAATAACGTTTAATTTTTCTTTGCGAAATCTGAGCGTAAATCTCTACTCTGGCCAGAACGTTAATATATAGCTTGACAACTACATGCATGAGCAATGTCATGTTCATATTACTGGGTGATATCATGCTGGACTCAGTTCTAAAACATCACAACATATTGTTCTATTCGGCATTCTAACCTATTTGCAATTCTCTACAGCTGTTTCATCTAAAAAAGGATAACGTACTTTCTGTAAATTGCTGTTAATATACAATTTTATTTGTTATATTTACATTAAAAAACTGTGTGGTTTATTCTCACCGCTTCTAATATTTGGGAAATTATGGTACTGTTGTCTCCACAGCTGTCCCATTAAGATGCCTTTTATGTGTCTGAAAGAACTGTAGGGGGTGAGTTATGGATGGCCAGTAAAATATGCCCTGTACACAAATACACTTTGTCCTTTTGTGTCCAAAATTAATTCATCTTTGAGCTGTCTACTCAGAGATGAGATGATATAAGGAGTTTACAGGGCCACTAATGATCAGTGCATGTGCAGCTCCAGAAAACAACAACTAATACTGAATCTCTCTCTCTCTCTCTCTCTCTCTCTCTCTCTCTCTCTCTCTCTCTCTCTCTCTCTATATTATATATATATATATATATATATATATATTCAGAAATATAGTAGATGAATATAGTGTAGTATATAAGCCACATATTAAAATGAAAAAAAAAAAAAAACATTTGAGTTTTCAATACTGCATACATTTTGTCTTGCATGAATTCCCTTTGAGGAAAGAAAGTAATCATTTCTTTGCTAACCTGCTCAGAGTTAAATATTTTTAATGTCTTTATAATTACCAATGAAACGCAAGCTCTTAAAGTTTATACAGGGCCACAGTGTGTCTGCTGCGTCACAAATGGAAATGCTGGATTTTTCTTTCATCTCTAAGTGCCTTCCTGGCAATTGTGTTACATTTCATGAGTGCCGTCTTTCTATGATTAAAGACCTTATGATTTGATTATCAAAGACCAACCCTCTGCTCCCCCAGAAAATCTTGTTTGAGCATCACTACTTTCACTCCAGTCCTCCCAGCTTTGATAGTGCTTTAAGAGATATCTAACTAGCGCTAATGAGCAGGGTCTCTCCCTTCAGTCTTCACAGTGTTTTACTGCCTTTTACATCATCTTTAACACAGGTAGCCGGAGTTAAAACAAAGAAAAAGAAAAAAAAAACACTAACACAGACAGATGCCCTCTGGTGATTCAGGATGTTAGTTTTTGTTATATTAACAAGTCCACTTTTATATGTATCAATAATTTCTCCATATTTTAACACATTTTTATTTTAAGGCCAACAAATAAAATGGGATTAATAATAATTGAACTGATAGTTAATTGATTTGATTGACTGATAAAACATATGTTTCATAAATGCGGGCCTTGGTATTGACCTTTAACAGAATCAGCTTCTTTGGCATGACACTCACTGAGTGTATTGGTTTCTCATGTTACCTACCCTACCCCCTCGCATTCGCTCATCTCCTGCTCTCGCTCCCACCTCTGTCTCTGTATTTATGCAGGTTGTCATCACTTCCTTACAATTTATTTGGGCAGAAGCTGCGGCTGTAAGTTGAGCTGGACCAGGCCTACTATGTGGTGTGAAGGCTAATGTGGGAAGTGGTGGTTTCTCCGGTGATGAACGGCTCGGGAACTGATCCCATTATTTGCAGGCCTGCGTCTGGCAGCGGCCGTAAAAGACATAAACTCCTGGTGCTTAATCCTGTTAGTGGAGGGGGCCTGCCACTGCTTATTGGCTTGGTGGCAGCGTGACAACATTAAGCAAAGAACATTTTGCCCTCTAAATATACTGGATAATATTCCCGTGCCCGGATGATCGGTGTTTATTAAATAAATTATTTAGCCCCTATTCACCCCCAACTCACACACACACATAGTTTTTAATTAGCTATGGTAGAGCTCGCAGGAGTCACCACAGCGATGTCAATGGCACTGATGGTCGTCATGCTGAGCTAGAGATAATGGTAAAATTTCCAAGGAAAAGGCAACACGATCCACCCCTACCCACTGGTAGTGACAGAGGACTACGTATGGTCTCATCCCCCCACCCCCCTATTTTCTTTGTTGAGAAGGACAGGGCTTGATTGTTGCTGAGTCGCTGCTGAGATCTGGCAGGTTCTTGTCAGGTCTGGGATCAGGGGAGGTGGGAGGGAAGGATGGAAC
>PYXC01001624.1:2170000-2212500 GCA_015244755.2 Tenualosa ilisha | reverse complement strand
CATGAACAACTGATCAAATTATCAGCTGTTAGAGCCTTTACTGTAAATTAACAAAGTGTATTACAGTACAAGACAGTTCATCTGACAAAAATTAGCTAGTAAGAAAGAAAGGAAGAAAGAAAGAAAGAAAAAAAGAAAGAAATACAGAAAGAAGAAAGTATTTACAGTCACTTGAAACAGGACATACCAGCCATTTTCACTTCTGTATAACCTGCCCCGTAACTTCCTCAAGGCGGTTGAGAATTCCTGATGCTGCCTCATTCTTGACTTGATATTATCCTTCTGTTTTCTTTTTTTTGAGCTGAAGATTGCCTAGCTGGGGGTTTTCAATTTGTGATTATCAACCCTGTGAAAGAGCTAATCGCTGTGTCTCTCTTATTTTAATCTGTAGCTGGCTAAATCTCAACCCACACAATGGAAATGAGGGAACCCACACTAGTGAAGACTGAGATATTAATAACTCAAGGTATTATGTCATAAATTTGTCTAATTGTTCAGAATGAAATTGTTAAAAAAAAAGGGGGGGGGGGGGAAGGAAGGGGCCCTTGGTGGGACTGAGCTTAGTAGGCATCTGTGGGAGCCAAGAACGGGTCCAGCATTCAGTTGCGGGAAGTGTATTTGGTTTAATCGGGTTACCATGGTAAAAATAAATATCCTTTTACAGTAGGACATTGATCCCTGTGTGCTCGCACCACATTTGAATTAGTCGTCATATTCACATTGTATGATAATCCTTTCATTTTCACACTATTCAGGAGTTCATTCATTCAGCTTTAATCCCTTTGACTCTTGCTTTGCCTCTAACTAAACAGTGGGGATTCCATTCGAAACTTCCCACTCCAGTCTCCAAAAAGAAGCCTTCGGTTGAAGACCTGGAGCTCTCTTCCTCTTCCCCTTCCTCTTCAAACTCTCCATTCTGGGACGACGAGGATGATCCTCGCTGTTTATCATCCACGTCTAGAGTGTGCGGAGGGAAGTGAGGCGAGGCTTATCAACGCCCCGAATCGTCATACTCTGCCAGATCCGCTGCCGGGGTCGTATCCCCGGCAGCTCCTCTCGAGCATTGGCAGCCATCCTGAGTGAGTGTGAAGGAAGAAAAGGGAGATGCTGCCAATTTGAGAACCGTGTTTTGGCAGTGTCCGTTTAGCCGTCATGGCTGCTGACACCGCCACCGTGCGCTCACTCGTTCAGCTAAGGTTGCTCTCACACTTGGAAAGGAGAAAGCTAGTGCTCAATCACTGTGGTCAAGTCAAGTCAAGTCAAATTTATTATCCCACCAAGGGAAATTAAGTTGCAGCCAGGCATTTAAAAAAAACACAACGAAATAAATAAATAAAGGGATACACATTGAGGACAGATACCAACATGAAGATACATAGTTCAGAACAGTCTATTCATAATACAACACAAGCCACTACAATACAACACTGACAATTACACAATATGCCACAGTGCAAGTTTACTACATTTACTCCATCATTGACATCATCTGTGATTATTCAACATATTACTGTACTATCTACATGATAAAGTCAGACCAAATTGGCAGAGCATATTGCCTGAGTTGACATTCAGAAATCAAAGTGAAAGTCAAAAGAGATAGAACGCAAATATATTTGACGAGCAGAGTGTTGACACTCCTGGGCAAACGGACAAACTGATACAGAGAAAGAGAGAGGGAGACTCAGAGCTCAGCTCGCCGATATCAACATACGGCCTGTCTGTCGAGGGCCTGACAGATTAAACACTTGCAGCATCACTATCCAAATCCACAGTGCCAGAGAAAAACCTGGCCTGCATTTGGCAGCTTAATAGCCGTGCCACCACCACCCCCAACCCCCCTCCTCCAGGAGCCCATCCATAGCACCATTAGAAGGGAGGGGGGAGGGTGGGGAGTAGAGGGAACAAATGTTTAGAGACAGACGCCTTTCTATCTGCTTGGGCGGTCAAACAAGTGCTGAGTGCCAAGAGCTGGAATACAGGGCTGAGGGGCCTCCGGTTATCACGAGAGCGTGTGCATGTCCACGACCGCCTCAGCGGGTGAAAAGGAGTGCAGACACAAGCTGTTGTGGTGGTCAGAGCAGCATGGCATGGGCCAGTGCAAACCTGGCCTTCCCAGGTATAGTTGGTGCTGCGCAGGACTATCCTCTTTGTATTGAAGCAGACGCTGGCACCGCTCAGAGGAGCCGAGGATGAGATCTCAGTCTGTGGTGTACTTAATCAAGTCATATAAAATTAATAGAAGGCCAAGGAATAGTGCTCTGATGCAAATATTCTTGGTTGTTTTTGCATCTTACGAGCAGATACTATAGGTGATTTGGATGAGTTAAGAATTGGGTACACTATAGATTAGGGTACACATATTCACCATTAACTATAAGATCATTAACATGAAAATTAGTAACATACTAGCCATTCATCAGTCATTACAAGTCACTTATTAAACCATATTTTGCATTATCTTATTCTACTCATACTAGACCATTAACTAGAAATCTTGCAATATAAACTACTAATTACTGCTTATTCATAGTAAGTTAATTGTTGAAAATGAAGTGTGATCTTAATATGTTTTGGTTAGTATGGGGCTAAGAAGCCAGTAGCACAACAGGAACAGTTATTCTCCTTCAATAATATTTAGAAAACCAAAAACTACAAGTTCCTAATAGTGTTCAAATAAGTTTTAATTACGGCTTTTTGATTGAGAATAACCAATAATAATAATTCCCAATAAAATCTGCTGTAGTTCCTATAGTTCCTGCTGTACTACCATATTATAAGCCTTACTGAGCAAAGCATGTTGAGATTATAATTCATATACAGCAACTATCTTACTTACTATGAATAAGCAGGAGTTTATATTGGTGAAATCCTAGGTAATTGTATACTATGATTAGAATAAGCTCATGCAGAACAAGGTATTAATAAGTGAAATGGCTAGTATGTTATTAATTTGCATAGTAATAAGCTGCTAGTTAATGGTGCATGTGTACCCTAATCTAAAGTGTTACCGAGAATGGTTATGACAGTTGTTTTATATACAACTAAAGTATTAAAAAAGACATGGAGTTACTGAGGATTTCTGAGAAATCCGAGGAAGCATAACTCAATCTTAATCTCAAAAATGGCATGTTATGCCTGTTAATGTCTATCATAGGCTGTGTCAAATATATATATATATATATAATATATAATAATATATATATATTTCTGTTAAAAAACAAAGCAGGGACCCTGCAGTTAGTACCTTACCTCTTCATATGATTATGGAAAACATTTTTTATTGTGGATTATAGAAGACATTTTTAAAACTATGAAGTTGAAGAAATTGGCACTAATGAGTGTCATTTTCAGAAACTCCTTCTTGATTGGTTTGCACTGAAGCACTTCTTTTAAAAGAACCACAGCAGGGAAGAGCACCACTTTGCAGCCTGGGATGTTTTGAGCTTACACCTTGCCATCTTGATGTTAACTTATGTTAACTTGATTCAGCCTGTACGGGAAATAAGAAGAGATGAGCAATGCAAACTCCTCCAAAATAAGGCAGTACAATTCTTAAAACACATCACGTATTTGAGTATTTATTTCCAATCTGTCCTCAGTCAGTCCCTATATACTCCAAGGGATTTTGTTCTTTCTTAATGAGAGAATGTTGGATCTTAATCACTACCACTGATTTCATCATCAGCCTTTGTTCTCATATAATCACACACTACTCATAGATCCACCACTCACAACCTCTCTCTCCCTTTCTCTCTCCCTCTCCCCCTCTTGTTGTCTCTCTCTCTCCTGAGGACCCTAGTAGCTGTTGTATTGTTCGAAGTGTATAAGCAGAACCTGGCAAATGTTTTCCTTTGTCTCCAGGTGTTGTTTGTTCGTAGTTACACTGCTTGCCACCAGAAGTGCTTCATGTTTGTTTGTTTCGACCCTTTCATCTGCATAGTTGTTTCAGATTGGAGAGCACTAACTGACAGGTGAACATAGAAGGGAGGAAGCGGTGACATCTTCCATCAGCACAGAACATCAGATTCAGCTGTTAGCTCAGATAGTGTTTACGATAAACAGTTGCTACAAAGTCACAACTGCTAAAAAAATTAGATGTTTTGCTTCACGTCAGTCTCATGAAAGATTCCAAAGCGATTTTTATGAAAGAACGTGTTCAGTGTCCGCTGTCCAAGATGTGATGACAACTATGACAGTATCATGTTTTCTAAGACGGTAAGTTTCAACAAGTGAAACAATTGCATTTTACAAATAATGTGTAAAAAATAAACAAGTGTATGTGATAGAGTGTTTATGAAAGAGTTCTGTCATAAAGTCTAAGTTGACTCTGAGCTTATGTGTGGAACTATGAAGCTCCTGTTTTTTCTGGGTAGTAGCTGAAGCAAATGAGCCAGTAATGAGTCTAATTTACCAACCACTAAGGATGCACTTGCCCTCACCCTCAATACGCATATGAAAAGACTGGCTTAAAATGGAGCCCCTGACAGTCAGCGTTAATGTGGTGTCAGGCCATGGGTGGCCTTTCACTGTTCTCGTCAGGCTTAAAATGGCAGCTCAGTCCTGTGTGTGTGTGTGTGTGTGTGTGTGCGCACGCGTCATAGCATTAGATTAGAAAGCTTTGCATATGAGGGATTGGATGCAGGGGGCAGTGGAGCATTGACACCCATCAAAATTTGGGTCGAAGGAAAGCTTTTGCCAGGATCAGAGTACCAAGAATAACAATATGAACAGAACATGAAGGCAGCTTTATGTAAAGAGTCAGATGAGAGAGGAAGACGCTAAGAGGAAAACACATCCTCTTACAGAGCCCTCACGAGGGTTGTCATAATACTCAACACTCATATACTAACAAAAATTTGTCTTTTAGATACACAAAATTGCAACAGTATTGACACCAACAGTACTTTTGGGATTTTGTTTTGTTTTGTTGACGCTTTGCCCCTTGTAGCTGACACAATTTCACAATGCGCCACTGCAAGCAGGCTCCAAACTAGCAGCTGAACACATGGGACGCTAGCTGACTGGACCTGGCAAGTTTCCATTCCATGGTATTGAAAATGGATTTGAGTACGGAATATTCTGAGGATTGGTATTGTTTCTGAAATTCTAGCATTGTGACAGTCTGTGTGTGCTTGTCAGCATGCACATGCATGCACACGCACACACGCAAACTCACACAGGCACAAACACATGCGCACACACACTCACTCATAGACCAGGTTTGTTATTGCCAACTTGATCTCTGACTAGGTGATCTTGGGACATTCATCATTCACATATATATATATATTTGTTTTCAATCAATCTGTTCATCATTAAGTCATGCCATTTATCCTGGCTGTAATACCGTTGTGATGATTGGCCTGAGTGATTTCAAATCAACTGTTCACTCACTGTTGAGCTAAAGGTCTCTTGGTTGTTCAGTTTACTTTCCTAATGTAACCTGCACTTTATGAATAAAAACTTATTAGGCTGCTTACTTTTAAGAGTGTGTTGCTGCAGTAGAACATGACAGGTCCCTGAATTTAACACTATTGGAAGTGTTAAAAGATAAAATGTTTAAAGAGCTTTAAAGTAAAGCTCTATGGGAAAATGTATGTTTAAAATGTGCTACAGAAAATGGCATGACGTGAGTTAATTAAGCATGCTCAAAAGCTAGCTCCTGCCTGCTATCTGAACTTCAAGAAGTGCCAGAATGAATGCAGTAGCATGAATACTGTTACATCTTTAACAGGCATTCAATCAAAAAAAGAACAATAAAAACATAGGCTGTAACCTCACACAGGGGCACAGATAGATTTTTGGGGGCGGGGACCAAAATGTCAGACCAATAAGCTGCAGTTATCGATTATATTTGTAAGATACTGATCGTTTCATTGATTTATTGAGTATTTGGATATCAAATAACCTAAATGCAAATCATTAATTTGCAAAAGCAAAAATAGGCTCGACAAAATCGCATACTGTTTGTATGATTGATCTTTCAGTCTCCAAAACAACTTTATTTCTCCTACATTACCATTGGCTATCACAGTTTTTTTTTAACAGAAGCCTGTTCAACATATCCTAGAATTCCAAATTTATCAATGCACACTACACAGTGCTGCTTGAAATTATTTGGATGCTGTGCAATTAGCCTATCTCTTTTTTTCATTATTTGGCCATAACAGTTGTTCAGTTCTTCATCTGTTGTTGCTACAAAAAAATTACTATATTTCATGTCTTTGTTGAAAAACATCTATAGTCTAATGTTGGGTTCTAAAGCAAAACAACTTTTGGGAATAATAACTGCTTGAACCTCCTTTAGCAGGAATAAACTCAAGATGGTGCTGATAACTGCAAATCACATCAGCACAATGTTCAGGAGGTATTTTAGCCTGAATTTCTTTCAGTTCAGCTTTATTCTTTGGATGCAGTTGCATTATTAATATTCGACAGACATTTTCACATTCTCATGACCGTATAGCAGCACTACAGACCGTTTCAATAACAACATCAAAAACTATGGTAAAATGAACAAGGCCTGTTGCTTTGTTCATTTTAACATTAGGTGCACTTATGTCAGTTAGGCTATATCACATTAAGTGATCCGTGTTTCCATCCTTTCTCCTACCGCAGGATCTTAGTCAGCCTGGAGAAAACATGTTACAAAATGATGTGAACTCTTTACCATTAAATGTATATAATGGCAAGAGTCCTTCAGCTCCAGCTTATCTTCTGTCTTCACTTTATCCCCTGGGGTATTATATAGGTCTGCAGGATGCAGCCAGCTGTCTTACATAAGAGCTAATGAATGACTAAATCAAAAAGTATTGAGGATAATCCAATTCTGAGCAACACAATAGGAGAAAGCAGGCTGTATAGACACCAACAAAGGCAAGCATTTTCCCATGCAACTAAGTATACATTTCAGTTGGTCCTGTTATTCAAAGAGAATAATAAAAAAAATAAAAAAAACTTAGCAAGATATAGCTTACTTCAGGAGTTGGTAGAGAGGCTTTCTGATGGCTGAGGACAAATGCTGGAAACATCGGAATCATTTCTGTTCATGAAACATCCAACTCACAACTGACATAAGTTGCGTATAAATTTTGCAGACAGACATCAGGGTTAGTCTCCCCTAGTTGACAAATGTAAGTTGCTTTGGATAAAAGCAACTAATAAATGCATACTTTACAAATACATATGTAAATGGCTTTGAGCTATTCTGGGGGCCTTTGTACAGCTGTAAGACTATTTAATGGTAACCTAAAGGTTTTTACATAAAAAGGTGCCATTGCTTTGTTTTAGGTAAAACAAAAAATGTGTTCGACCAATTATTTTTTGGTAGAATTTAAACCAAATGTCATCATGTCTCCATGGAATTACTGTTTGATTGACAGAGTATAATTGGTGCTGAAGATGAGTGCCTTCAGGATTTAACCCAGAGCAATCTCACTGATCGAAAACACACAGGCCTACAATGAAAGAACGACGGTAACACAAGTATGGGTGTTTCTCTCGAGACTGTTGCATGACAAATAACAAAGGACATCTGACTCATCTCTTATACCCTCAGAAGTATAATTTTAATGAGATTGTAATGGAAGGTGATGTCCTCAGCCAGTACCTTGAGGTGGGGACGTTTTAGGCCTGATGCATGAACTTGCTTTCAGAGACACATGGACTTCTCATCTGGCAACTATCTGTCAGCTTTTAATTAGATGACACCGAATGACAGTGCATAGTTCACACCTGGGCCTGGGGCTGCAGATTACAGATAGATAAATGTTAGGGAGTGACTCGATCTGTACTGATAGGGATCTCCACACATGTTCCTCCTCTCCTTGACCTCGGTGCTCTCCATCACGAGGTAGAGACCCACGTGGAGCTGTGCTCTGCACCCACCGGCCTGTCATTCATTATTTTCTCCTCCTATTCTCCCCGTCCTGTTAAGGTGAAAGTCAATCATTGCACAATTTCACCTGTGCTGCCAATCAATTATGACTTTGTAGTTCATCATATTATCACAATGAAGCATGGCCCCCAGGGGTTCTCACTATAGGTTTAGTTTTATTCTAATCACCTGGCTATTCTTTCCATTTTGGGCTCACATTAAACCTTTGTGATAAGTGGCAGATACCGCACACAAAGTCAAAGAAGATAGATCTTGTTTCCTTGATGTAGGGACCCACACAGTAGTTTATGTTTAGTATTTATTTATGTCTTTCAAATTGAGGAGACATGAGACTCTTTGTTTGCTCTTTGATTCACATTCATTTGTGTGACGAAAAACTGTGTCTTTTTCATTACGACTGCGTGTCATGTCAATTAGTGGCTTGTTTGTAAGGCTTGTTGTTCGGTCCTGTAACACCTTAGTGCTGCAACACTCCCCTCTGGTTCCACAAAGCTGTTTTATCTACACTGCACATTTTATCTGTAGACAGGGAGTTTCGTCTCTGCATACATGAATAGCTGAACAAAGCCAGTGGGCCCAGGTCTGCTCCCTGAATCCAACAGCAGGCAGATGAAGGTTGGAAAACAAAGGCAAACCATAAACTCTCCTTTCGAGGTTTGTTCCACTGCAACCCTCTTAGCACAGACATGATGCAGCACACCTGCATGGACAGTGCGATATAACCACTGGACTGATCGATACATCAAAGTAAGTGCATTCCACCTGTGTGGAGAGGAGGCTAAGCCTTGCAGTGCTTCAGAGAGCTACATATGAAAATGTAGACTCTTTACATGTAATTGTTCACTCCCACAAAGCCCCCCACACACAAACCACATGCTTCAGCACAAACGGTTAAGCCTTTTGAATATTAACTAGCTGGGATGTGGCACTCAGAGGGGAGAAACAGGCAGGTGGCTTAGCTTATACACCTCTGCGGCTTCTGTTTTGTGGGAGTTCCTACACAGTGGCAGGAGCAGTGTGACAAACACACTTGTTTAGTGGGGACATGCGGTACATTCTTTGAAAGATCCTTGTCCCTAGCTTGTGATCTTTGATTTTTCCTTCTGTCTGTGAATTTCTGTGAAGTTTGCATTTATAAATATTTTATCTGAGACTTTATTGACTTATTTGTTGACCTAATGGAGCGTGACACTGGTGACCAATACAAATGTCATCAATAAACAGAGATTATTTCAGATTTATGTAAAATGGCTTTTCTCTCTCTGTCTTGCTCTTTTTCTCATTCACTAAGTGATTCTGCTCCACTGATTTCACCATATGAATTTTGTCTAACAGATGGTAAACTTGCTGATGACACACAAGTGTGGCGTTAAGATAATTGTCTTTGTTTTTGATGATGACATTCACCAGTCAATAAAACGGGGCCTTGCTGTGCTGTCTCAGCTTTGTGTGAAAGCTCTGGAAAACATTTGATCTTCAATTTATGGTAATTTCCTCTGAAGCCAAAAAAGGAACAAATACAAAATGGTGGACAGATTACCAGACAGGACTCGGTGGGAGCTACTGTAAGTGTCCAGAAAGTAGAACACCCTTGGTGGCCATAACAATGTTATACATATGTTATAGCACCATAATTCACTGACATTTAATTTTGCTAACATGTACTCTTTAATTCATGTTCACTTTCTGTATGGAAGCTGATGATAGTGAATGAAGAATCCACAGAGAAACTCTGTGGTTAATGTTGCTGTAGTGGACAATGGGCAGTGATGAAACCTAATGTCCCCCCATCAGGTTGCATTAAAGAAAAATATTTTAAAGGGCAATTTTAAATGGCACTCTGTTTGATGGACTCACATTCTCACTTGTGAAAGTAGGTTGAAGAGATTCTTCTCCACCTCATCAAAAAAATCTGGCTACCACCATCTTCCCTAACACTCTCCATAACTCTCCAGTCACTGTAAATTTACAGATAGATGCGTTTTGGTCGTGCTCATTTTTTTTTCAAACAGGATTAGCAAAGCTCAGATAGTTGCATACTAGTGTGAAGGCCTAAGGCTTGGCTGACTCTATGTGAGTCGTAGTGGTGATGCCTCTTTGAACCTGGTTGGGCGCGGCCTGCCCCTAGCTTGCCCCCATTGTGCTGCCCTGTGGTGCCAACATGCTCCATGCTGACAATGAATCGTAAACAGTGCTCTTGCTAAAACGAAAGGCATAGTGTGAGTCTGTGGATTAGAACAACCACAGATACATATCAGTTGGATGACAAGACTTTCCGACTGATACTTGTGGATTTGGAGGCTATGTATGCCAGTCACACACTGACATAGCATCCATGTAGTGATGCACCACAGCTGACCCCACCTGACCGCTTCATTGGGTTCAAAACCAATCTCAGCCTATTTCCAAATCATCACAACCCAGGAACCAATCACAACCAATTATCAACATACAACAAAACCAAGGACAGTGTTGAATGTGTCATCTCTAGACCCATTTTAAAGCTCAATCCCATGTCTACCCTTAGCCTTTTTTCTTAGCCCCTTACCTTGTAAGAGCAAGGGCTAGGGGCTACCTGGCCCTTTATACGAAGGGGCTACCACGACCTCACTCAAAATGAAGGGGAACGGGAATTCTCGAATTCTCGCATCGTTCAATGAGTTTAGGTTTCATCCAGTTTTCAGCAGCAAAAGATAAACACCACTTTGGTTGTCAGACTTGCAAAGGAGATGTTTAAATTAAGCATTTATAATAAGCTGTAGAATCACGGTAGCTGTGTAATGTGTTATGTTCTGTCTTCTGACTATAAAATACAGAATAATCAGTCAGGTTTTTGATTGTAACATTATTTGTCCGTGAACTATGCTAACGTAATATTAATGTAGGTTACAATGTTCCCAACATGTTTCTTTTAGGCTATGCTTTTTATTTGTTGGTCCGCAAAATGATAGCATAGTGAAGGTTGGACACAACTCTCTGGGCAGGGTATTTTCGGAAGGTTTCGAATAGACATATCATTTAATTTCTGAGGAGAACATTTTCACCCCTACCACTTGTCACTGTGTTTCAAGAGATAAGGGACAGGCAAAGGGGAAGGGTTAGGGTGAAGGGGGAGGCATAAGAAATGAACTGGGACTCTATATTTTGCCTATATTTTGCTTTAGCTTCATTCAGACTCAAGCTACTGCATATCTTAAACATACAAGCTATGACCTTTAATTGTTCTTATTTAACCAACATAGAGTAGATGTCATATTGAGCGTATTATAGGGCATTATGTACTGTGACAAACTGCAACCAAACTGCAACATTGTTCAAACTAAACATACATAATACCGTGTGGGCGATTTTGATTGAGCCTTGCATGTTCTAAACACGGAGTGCATATCGACAAACACAGCAAGAATATCACCAGTTTTTTTCTTTTTCACGCTGACAGCTACTTCATGACCTTTTAATACAAGTGCTTCTCAATTAGCTGGTTGCCAGTGAAATCCATAAGCTCTGATTGAGAACATGCCAGCTTTAAGCATGGCGAGAAAGCGGCGCTGTTAGCCACGGCTTTATGCTCCTGACAGCTCGGCTGAACCCTCTGTGCCTCCCATTCAGGTCCCCAGCAAGTGGTTCAATTGCCCATCTGTCAATACTATTTAATGTCCTCTAAAGTGATTCCTCCACTCGATTCTTCTATTTGCTGTTAAACATTCTCCATGCTCATCCATCACATTTTCTCCTCACTTTTAGCCGACGTGTCTGAGTTGCAAACGAGCTCAGGCCCTAGTTAGACTCCAGTAGACCTGGGGCCTCTTCTGACCTCACAGCTCTTGTTCTCCTGAAAGTTGTGAAAACTGTCAGTTAATCATGTGACGTGAACATGTATATAGAAATACGCCAAGTGTGGGTTTGATGCCTCATATTCACCCTTTCACACACATGCATTCACACACCAGTGGCAGTGGCTGTCATGCAAGATGCCAACCTGCCACCGGGAGCAATTTGGGGTTCAGTATCTTGCTCAAGGACACTTTGATGGGATCAGGCAGAGTGGGGCTCATGTCTGCAACCCTCTGGTTGCTGAACAGCATCTCTACAACCACCATTGCCCCAGTACTGTATCTGTCTAATCTTGTATACATATCTGCCACTTGTGCAACACAAACGTGCGTTGAACATACATTGAAATGTGTGTGGGTTTGCTCTGGCCCAATACTGAAACTACTGTTTCACATGCACACAGTTTAGATGATGCATAAGCATGAGATATAACAGTAATAAAGGTTTTTATATGCACTAAGTATATGCATGCATACAAACATAAACAGATTCAAATAAATAGATCAAACATCATTATGCTAAGCTTATTTAAAGAGCAGTGTTATCAGTAGACAATTTCTCCCTAGGTCTGTCTGACAGGGAAAAAAATTTGTAACAAAGGCTGATATGATGGCTTACCTTACGTGCCTTGTGCTTATTTCATCTGCAAAGGTGATTTGCTGTGATTGTTTCTCCACATTGGCGTTTCCCCTTGTAGTTTCATTGGCAAAATTTCCTCAATTAGCTCTATCAACCAACCAAGGACTAAAAATAACACTAATTTAACCTATGGGCCTTCTCATTATCTACCAGACAGCCAAGTGTGCCCTGAGCACAATTCTGCACAATGTTGGACGTCACATCATCCAGGTGGGCGTATAGCACCATAATGGTGGGTGTGGAGATGTCTCCCTTGTGATTTATGTGTGAGGCTTTGGTTATCTGATAAGGTGCTATATCATCCATTCATTAGCATGGAGTATTATGAAATACCTTTGACCCGCCATGTCGCATGGCTGACTTGACTGTAATGCTCACAGACCTTCACAGCAGCCATACTGGGATGCAGTGTTCTGGCAATGCATGGACCAATGAATGCATGCATTAGAATGGTCAGTGTGTATGCTGTTTGAACCCTTAAAGACTTAACTGGCATTAATTAACCTAATAATTGGTTGATGCATGCCAATTAAGTATTTGAGGGCTCAAGGCTTAGGGCAAGAGGGGTATTGGGATTCAGTTTATGTGTCTATGCACTGTTATGATTGTAGCTGAGATAAGTGACATGCTCACCCACAATGCTGATTGTCATCGTCAATACAGCTGCTTTAAAAGCCTGAACAGTCAGTGGACTTCTATTCAAATCACTTCCAACAACTGAACAGCAGCCTTGACAGCAGTTATGCTTTTAAGCCTGACGTGCCTGTGTGTGCCTGCCCAGTCTAAAGGCCAAACAGCAGGCTGGGAGCGCGGCCAGGGTCCTCGTCAGCTCGCGCAGTGGGATGTTGAGCTTCCTGTGCCAGACGGACGCTCGCTGCCGGTGGCGGCTGTAGCTGGGGTAGGTGAGTGTGTGGCACTGGTCATGCCAGTGCTCAGCTGCAGTGTCCCTGCCAGAGCCCAGCAGTGCCAGAGAGGGAGGGGAGGAAGAGCGAATGAACGAGCGTGCGATACCCTAATGTGACCTTGGCTTTATCCATCATTCATAAGACGGGCTGACAGAATGACAGAGGAAGGGGGCAGGATGTTCTCTAAATAATTAATGACAGCCAATCAAGGCCTTTTATGCTGATCCCTTTAGCAAATGCAACACTGGCTCGCCTGCTAATGATGGGGTAGAGCTTGGTGTTAAAGTGCCTACATTGCAATTATCATTGTAGATGCAACAACACAATATTTAACAACTTGCATTAGGACACCAATACTACCCCATTCATTGTATGCCAATAGATCAGCATAGCTGATAAATATGTGTAACCTAACCTAAAGTGTTACTGAAATAATGAGTCCAACCTAAATAAATAAAAGTTGAAGGCAAGGAGGAAGGGGTGGGAATGAAGGAGCATGGAGGGGTACCGTTTTGGTGTATCATTTAAACGTTGGCCCAAGGTCATTTTCAATGAATAGCCTTATGCCGTATAGACATTCTAGCAATGAGGAAACGATCTCCCAGTGACATCTACATGACGGAATCCTTCTACATGTGCCCAGCGGTGGCTAGACGTATGTACGTGTGCTGTCTGGGAACTGTCAAAAGGGGATTATGAATGCAAGGAAGAGGCCTCCAGTAGGCAGCAGCTTAGAGAAAAAAAGACAAAAAGAAACCACTGGATTTTTAGCATTATTCCACAATGTATTAAAATGTTGTTTCTATGCAAAGTGCTAGTGCAGTAGGCTGCCGCAGATGTGGATTATGATTTCTATTGCATCAGTTTAAATAAATATTGACAACTTGAGCATAACCTTCATTGGATTATAGGAGAGATGTGTCTTCCAATATGCAATTTTTGCTATCTTTTTGGTGAGTAACGTTAGGCTGCTAGGCTACATTATTGACAAGCAAACTCAATATTAGCTAAGTTCGCTAACAGTAACCATCCAGGTTAAATATTTGCAGGTTGTTGATCATTAAAACTTACAGTAAATGACCTTAACTTTAAGATAATTTTATTAAAGGGAAAACTTTAAAAAATACAATTTAAGCATACATGCACTGACGTTCCGAAATGGGATATTTGTAAAGAGCTTATTAAGTGAAGACAGAGGGTGACAAAATCATAATTAGATTCTAATTAGAATTGGAAGGGCAAGTATGAGTTCATTGAAGTAAAATGACTAATGGGGGTCACAGCTCTTCTCACCTTTCCCTGTGGCATGAACTTCATAGACCAGACCTCTCACCCGACCAGCCAAACATGTCCACTGACTCCTTGGATGTTGGATGAGCCGCATCTTGGGCAACTTCTGGTCACTGTCATTGAGGGGTTTTATTTCTGTTTTTTATGGGGTCCAAGGATGTGGGCATCTTTGGTGTTGAGTGGATACGGCCCTTTCAGATACAGACAGGGCTTCATGTTCTCAGACACTGAGCCAAGTCAGTAAGACTTGAAAATACCATGTGCAATTGTCTACAATGGCTTTATGAGTTAACACTAAATAGGCAAGGTGTTTTTTTCCTTGCTTTTTAAGCCTTAAGAGACTGATGCTGCGCTGACCGCTGGGCTCAGTCCAAAACTGACCTTGCCACAGAGCTGTCCTCAGTGCTATGGTGTGCTGTAGGAGCTTTTGAAAATATTGTGATTCAAAATGCAGCAGTGTCATTGTTGTATTGTATATGAAGGCCCCACCAAGGGCTCTCTGTTGTCCTTGCCTCTCTCGGCCCCCTTCTCTGAGCTCAGAGTCATCCAGCTGTGCAAAGCCATGACTCAGGCTCCTGAGCTGCGGGCCCTGGGATTAAACCACTCACAACATGGAATTAAAAGCATAAATCTATTTTCTTTTCTTTCTTTTTTTAATAAAATATGTCCCACACCTGGGACACACTGTTCCTTCTCACTTTTGTAAAACACAAGAAGAAGGCAGAGCATCTTTTTTGCCTCTCCAGCTTTTTTAATTTAATTCCTGTGCTGCCTCTCTTTCAGTGTGAAGCAATAGAATCAATTAGCCTTTTGTTCCTAAATCATAACCTGCTCCCTCCACCATCTGCTCTCCCTCACTTCTGTGGTATCTCACCCAGAGCAGACACCACCAAAAGAGGCCCTGCCTGCAGAGCCAGAAACAGAGAGAGAGACAGAGAGAAAGAGAGAGAGAGAGAGAAAGAGATTGAATGAGTTGTAGAATGAGAAAGAGGAAGCTTCTTCCACTATAAATATTTCATTTTTTTTAAATATTTTTTTTTCTGTACAATGTCCACTTCCATGAGTAATATTAAACTTAATTTTGACAGTATCTCTTTCTTTGTTTTCACATATTGTTTAATTTCTGTTAAAGCCTTCTAAGATGGCGGCTATAATCAATGCTTGATTTCAGCTCCGAGCCAAATTTGGACACGTCTATTGACATGCTAGAACTGAATGGCAAGGTAGGTTCAGCAGCTATTGGCTGTATTTTGAATGCCTGCTTTGGGGATATCCTTTAAGCATACTTTGGATCTGACGCCAGCCTCTCAAGTTGCAATTACTGTGCAAGCTGCCAATGTGCACTGTAGCCTCTGGTTCAGATACAGCTCATTCAGAAAGTCCATAATCTGACACATTAAGACGGTAGGTCCGTTTTTACTTATATGTCGAACATGCCACAGCACGCGGACACACACAACCTCATTATGCATAAAGAAGGAAACTGTAAACGTGTGTTATCATGATGTGGGAGCATAGTTTTAGAAATAAAATCAACTAGATGACAGGACAATCCAATAGATGCAAATAAACATACTACTCACTCTCTAATATTTGACTAAATCCAGAATTTTAGTCAAATGCAATGGCAATGCATGGCATTATAACAGAAATGTCAACGCAAACACATTGTTTTGTGGTATGGGTAGAGTTGGAAGAAGAACTATCACTACTTGCCAACTCAGTGATGTCTGGCTGAAGTGGCGAGCTTGGGAGAGGAAATGAGATAGCTATTGCTAATATCTCAGAGGGGCATTTCAAAGGAAGCCACAGTATGTCAATACAAACAAACTCAAACCGGGGAAGTAGCTGGCTTTGCCTCCTGAGACCCAAGAGGGGCTCAAACCGTGATGTGCCAACATCCTTTATAAACCATCTCTTATTAGCAGTAAGTGGGCCCTTCTCTACATTTCAATAAAGCAGCATAGATCAATAAATGTCAACAATGCTGGCGGCATCTATATATTAAAATGGATCTTCCTCAGCCAGCGGGGAGAAGTCCCGTGTCAGCAAAGTGTGTACGTACATTTTCTCCTTTCTACATTGTCTAGTGCATTTGACAGACAAATATGTTGTTGTCTGCTTCTGCCAGGGATGCATTATTTTTTCTGGCATGAACTTAAAATGAAGCTCATATAAATCTTATGAGAAAGCTTTCTTGCCCCTTGAGCTACATGTTCAGGGCCGGCTACAGATTCCTGGGTTTTAATCTGAGTCAGGAAAGAATAGGCTATAAGCATGTGGTGAAATATCTGTCTTCATTCTGCTTGACTATAGACTTTCATATATATACTGTATATTTTTACTGTGTGGTGCCATGGACAGCACACATCAAACATACAACAAGAAACAATGCTGAATTTTTAGAAATTGTCCAAACCGTTGAATCATTACAGTGTTACTCTCCTGGTATGGGATCCTTGGGGTCCTTTTGGTTCATAGGGACAAACTCAAAATTCAATGTAAGACAGGTCTGTGGATTGAAGTGCCAAGTGCCCGTCTCACTTCCCTGTATGCCAGTAATATATTTGCACAGTTCCTATCAAAGCACTTTGTTACCCTAATTATTCCTTTTGTTTTTCAGTCTAAATGTTAGCATCTGAAACAAAATGTGTGAATGCTTCATTAATGACAGACTAACTATATAATATTTTGTAATAAAGTTTGGCACCAGCAGCAGTGTGCAGTGCCCCAACTACGTACTGCCCGTTCCCCACGTTTTCATGTTATTGCTTGCTTGATTTTATACAGAAATTATTTGCATTCAAAGACATTTAAACATATTAATAAAATGTCAATGGCACATGGAGCAATGTTTTTGTTTTCAGTTTTTGTTTTTCCAATAGATAATATGTTTGGATTATAACACTCTACATATCTCCCCACATGCTGTGCATCTGATCACTACACTGTCACCTTGAGGTGGTGACCTACTGTTATAGGTGGAAAAATTCTGCTCAACGAGAGAGGCCAGCAGTCGATCAATGGCATTCATAGAAGTGAGTGAGCAGCAGTGCTTTCTTAAAACCGCTTATTCCCCTTGAAACATACCTCCACACACACACACAAGCACACACACACACACACACACACACACACACACACATTTATGCATTTAACAGATACACACACGCACACACACCAACAAAGACACTCTCGTTGGTCTGGTCAGAGAGACAAGTCCACTTCAAGCGTTAATATGGGAAACACATATGATGCATTGAAACACTCTTTGCCTTTGCCTATGAACTTCTATTTCAATTTCCATTTCTTTTTTGTCTTTCTGGCACCGAGATTAATTATAAAACCATGCATACCCCATAGCGTTTCATTCCTGTTATTTGTAAATCAATTATGGTCAAGATATTATTGTGTTCTTATCACTGTCTAAAACAACTGTCAGTAGACAATTTACATTCAAACGAAGCAATGTCCCCGATTAACTCAAAAGACAGGATGAAATTGGGTCAGCCGGTCCGTTAGCACACACGTTTTTTGGTTAGCAAAACCATTGATCAAATACATGCTTTATCAAACTTTTGCTCTGTGGGACTCATTTTTCAAGAGTGTAGATAACAAAATCCAAAATAGCCAACAAATACTGTATTCTGGCCATTTGAAAAATTATTTTGCCTTCCTTCTTATCCACTTTACCTTGACCTCTTTAGAAAATGTCATGGGATCAAGGAAAGATTTAAAGATGAATTCAGACTTAGGAAAAGACAACAATGAATGAATGGGCATCTGAATCCACTTACGCCTAGGGGAAGGCTGGTATTGAGTCAAGTCCATCTGTATCAAGTCAGCTGCTGTTGTCTCATAGTGCAAGGAATTGTGGGGCTATTTCTTGCCTCCTTTCACTTCTTTGGGGTCATTTAATTGGTATAGGAACTTTCCTAAGCAAAACAGAAACAGCAAAACTCTGGCATGGCTCAGCTAATGAGTGGCTAGAGCAGTGAGCTCAATCCTCCAAACAGGTTATGGTGCAGGTCTCAGTAGAAAGTAGCCTTGTAGGCTTTACCAGTTTTACAATTTTCTGTGCACCAGAATCGACCGTCAGAAGTCACTGGACTACCCTGATTTTTATAGTTACAATGTGTGTAGTAATTTTTGTTTGCTCTTGCAGCACCATGACTGTCTGCTGTCCTGCACATGTGTTTCAGTCTACAGTTTCTTCTTTCTTTCTCAAACATAGGGGAATTATTAGCAGAAATATTATGTGGTTGAGTATCCATCCATATTTTTCACTGGTGGACGATGATTGGCAGAATAGGTGTAGGGAGACTTGTGATACTGAAATTCAGGTGGACTTAATAAGGTCCCTCTAATTATCAATGGTAATTACAAGTAGTTTATCAAATGATGTGCTAAGGGCATCATCCATGCCTGGAGAGATCACAGTCTCTCTGTGGCATTGCATTCAAGCTACTGTTTGGATGGCAGATAAAGTCACTGCTGTACATAGTGCATTAATTGCACAGTAATTTAGCACTTAGAGCTGTCCTCTGGCAATGGGAATGGCCTCATTCCTCTGGGAGTATGTGAGGTGAACATGAGGCACCTGTGAAGCTGCTGTGGAATCTATAAATCTAGTTTCTAAAAATGTTGTCCCAATGGGATGCCTATAGTGAGGTTAGTTGTCCTTATAGGTACAGTACTTGATTGGTAACACTTTAAATTAGGGTACACACATTCACCATTAACCAGCAGCTTATTACCATGCAAATTAATAAAATACCAGCCAATTGTTAGTCACTACAAGTCACTTATTATTACCTTATTCTACTATTTTATTATTCTACTACTTATTCTATTATTTTACTCATAGAATACCATTAACTAACATTTTTGGAAGTGCTTGTATTTATGCATGTATTTAAACACTAGCTGTATATTGTACAATATGTGCTGTTGAATTTGTTTGACTCTGTTAGTACATGTAAATCTGTGAAATAACACCCCTGCTTTACCACTAAAGGCTCTTGCTTTCTTTGAGGCCTTTCGTCAGCCACATCACTGACAACAGATGGGGGTCAATTTGAACAATCAGCCATCTACATGTCTCCTGGACACTTACCCTATGAGTGGCCACTTTAGCATCAATAGGGTTCAAGATGCATTTCTCCAAGATGACCCACCCATTGCCTGATAGATTCCTCTGTCTAAAGCAGAGGTGGACCTTGGCTGGGCAGCAGTCATCTGCCCTGGCCAGGGGGGAGGTGCAGAAACAGCAGGGCCACTGGCAGCCTGCAGCCCCGGGAGCAAGCCGTGGAGGACAGCATTATAATAAACTGCTGAGACGCGGTAGGAGAGAGAGAAGGTTAATTCCTATTCAACCGCAGCAGAAGACAACACGTATTACTGGGGGGACACAGAGTGCAGAGGAGACAAATTGGATTCGAGCTCACATCTTTCAATAAGTCACTCTGCTGGTCTTTTCAGGGGCAACATAAATTGTCTGAGAACGCTGGGAGCGAGAGAGGCTGGAAGGCTCCCTTTTTCTCGTTCTCTCTCCTGTCTTCCCCTGAGAGTAAAACAATTGTTCAGTGGAAAGTAAATGTAAACACACACACACACACACACATAGCTCTTATAGTTAACTATCCAGTGAAACTATTTTTTCAATTATTAAAAAAAAAAAAAAATAATGAGCTTATAATGAAATGACCATAAATAGCTTTTTAATGCAAGCACAGAGTCTGCCTAGTGCTTGGATATCATGGGTATCCGGTAGTGTTAATATTTAGGGCTCTTAGGTTGAGCTGGCATTTTGTAGAGCATAACAGGCCCAAAGAGATTCCTACCAATCAGAAACAGTAAGTTGTACTCTGCCTAGAGCGAAGCCACCATCCCCCCCGCTACCCCAACCTTGAAGGACTCTGCTTGATCTGCCACCACCACCTGCCCTTGGTAACTTTTGCTGGTTTTAAGATGAGTCACCTAAGGTTCAGAATCACCTGTTTCTCAGTCCACCAGAGAAAACACTTCACAGACCAATGATGCACAGTACACTGAAGTGAATCTTTCACTAGGCTAGGAATATTTTTTTCAGTGTAGTCATGTGATGGATATGCTAACATACAGGTAACATAGATCACATAGTATGATAGCATATGATACAGTGTATTAAACAGAAGGGCTATATACATGTCAAAACTTAAAAGACTTTCCTTTCTTTTACTAATATTTTACAGAATATCTTTATATGTTGTAAACAAACACCTCTGGCTACTTAATTCTTGTAACACTGACCTTTGACCTTTGGTTCCTATTTCATTATGGCCTGAAGTGGCCCTCCACTGGGATTTCTAAAATTGCTCTGACATACCCTGGCCATGGGCTTCGGTGGGTGTTATTATGGGGAAGCCAGTCAGATCTGTCTGTGTGACGCTTGAGACAGGTCTATTGAATTTGTTCTGACAGTCAGTGGAGGGAGTACCCTCTCCTCTCTCTCTTTCTCTCTCACCCAGTAATAGAAACGTTTTAAATTGTCTGCCTCACAACAGAGAATGAGTGAAGAAAATCAATCCCTTATACTGGTCGACCACATCTTTGAATTCACTTATGATGTGAAGAAGGGAGGTGTGCATATTGTCTCTCTTAGGAGTGCACCAGTAATCTTTTTCTCCAGCTCAGTGTGCTCACACGCTTTCTTTCATATTTAAGTTTACATACATGAAAGTTGAACACAGATGAAAAATACTACAGCTGTAATAATTTGTATTAACTAAGTTTTAGTTAAGCATAATTATTCATTTCACACTTAGTTAACGCATAGTTAATGCTGAATTGTGCCTTAGTTATGTAATACTTTTGATATTAATTGTGCCCTTAGTTACATAATTATATGATTAGGAAATGGGAAGTTAACCTAGTCTACCCTATTCTAAAGTGTTACCTTAATAATTAATATTAATAACTTATAACCTGACAAAGGACTGAAATGTGTTGAATAAAATAACGTGCACATATAGTGTGCTGGAGCTTTATACTGGTGCTTTATACTTCATTCAAAAGTAAAGCACAAAAAAATAGAACTACATGACATAAGATCCTACATGCATGCAAATAGGACGTGTTTTTCATCAGCTATTAGAAAGCATCAGAGAACAGTTTTTTTCTTGAAGTCCAGCTTTGGAACTATGTAAAGTAGTTATTATTTACTATTTACTATTTCAAAAACATTTCAGCAGATTGCATATAGTCTTGGCTGCTATTTTTCTCTCTCTCTCTCTGTCAGTACATGGCCACCAGTTGGCTATAAAGGCCTCGGCTCCAGGGACTCATGACAGATTATTCTGCAGCCTGAATTGTGGCAGTGACTCGCGCTCCTGCGACACCGCGATAGTGCCCAGGAGTCATTTCATTAATGCAGGGAGGCACATATCATGCCGCACTTCCAGACCCCTCTCTGCCCTGCGCAAATCTGATTTCACCCATTTGAGCTGACCTCCATAGAGCAAACCCATGATCTGTGAGCGCCGACAGCTGCTCTCCTGCATGTGAGAGCAAGCCGCCGCTATCAATATTTATCGGCTCGAGCCAGGAGCCTAATCTTGGAGGCTTAATCTTTCACCTGCAAGGATCCGGTCCCTTGCTTTGTTACCCCTTGTTAGAGAGAGAGAAAAAAATGATATAGAGGTCCTTGAACCACAATACAAACTGACATGATTAATGAACGACTGAGGTTGTTAATGAATTTACACTCTGTTAATCCATATGGTGAAGAACACTTCTCCAGCATATGCTGATGTGAAAACAGTACACTGTAAAAATGAATCAGTAAAGCTTGGTGGAAACGCGTTGCCTGGAAACAACTTTAGTAAACATTACTAGTCTCTGAGTAAACGTAACTAGTCTACTTCAAGTTATGCTACTCTGTAAAAAAAGAAAAAAGAAAAGCTTGCTTGAAAAAACTGGTGAAAACTCATTGCCTCAAATGACTTAAATAAACATAACTTGTCTCTCTCAAGTTGTGGTAAACATAATTTGAAAGAGAATAGTTATGTTTACTTCAATCAACTGAAACAACAATTTTCTACCAATTTCAAGTAAGCTTTACTTATAGTGTACAGTGAAGATTTTCACTGTTTTTTTTTATGCTGTACTGGCTTTAAAGTCGGGTGAGCACTGGAAAAAGGAGTTATAGTTCATTTATCTGATGTTCCATGATGGTCTACAGCATGGATTGTCTCTGACATCAGGATCACTGCAGGTTGACCTCACTTTCTCTATCTTCCATGCCTGAAGAGGGAGATTAATCTGGTTATTGTGTGGAAGGACCTAATATACACTCTGAAATAAACCTCAAGCGGGCTGGCCACTGTCTGTGTTGTAAAATGCAACTGACCCATGACAGCCTTAACTGAATAATACTTGCTGGCTTTGGCAGCTGTAATGTGTTTCCACTCTCAGTGTCCTAGATTTTAAGACACTATATGAACCACTCTGGAATCTATCCAGTGCTTATGTTATCTTAAGCACAGTGTATATTGTTTTTTTTTGTTTTTTTAATCAACTTTCAGGACATTGTAGATATAACATTGACACTATTAATAAAAATTGGACCCCAGGGTGACCCACCAAGTTTAAAATATGATAAAATGGGCTATGCTAGTCTCTATTTAGCTTTCCAAAGACGAAAGAATGTCTGTGGACACCTACAGAAATGTTATGCACACAGTTAAAAACTGCTTATTACCATATTGGAATCTTTGAAGTCTTAATTAGTCCTGCCATTAATTTACATTCGTCTCTGAAGCCATTTGCCATCTTCCCCCATCCATCCACACCACCGCTGCGGAAAGAGGAATCTTCAAGGTCTTGTTTTTATCTGTGCTCCAGGTTTAGCAATGGGCAACATTTTAATGATAACTTAATGTGCTTGAGGGTAACTATAAAATATGATGACTTCATCCAAACCTCTTGGAAGACTGTGATGTGAGAAAGAATCAGTGCTATGTGAAATTAAATATTAACTGTAATTAACTTCCAGGCAAAACTTGGGAACTGGCAGCAACTACTACAAACATAGGAAGTGAACATTCCTATGAATTGGATTATTACATAAACATATTTCAATCCCAAATAATTTAAACATAATAAAAACAACAACAACAACAATAATAATAATAATAATATAACCACAATAATATTGATGTCATTGGACACAAAGGTATAAACAATGAGTTCACAGCCATCAATCAGAACCTGTAAAGAGGAGAAGCCTGTCTAAAGTTAGTGAATGAGTGCGAAGGAGGAGAGAGAGCAAGACTATAGACAGACATGCAATCAGAACCTGTGAGCAGTGTGAAAGCATTAGAGGTAGCTGAATGAGAAGGAACAAGCAAAAAAGAAAGAAACTGAGACAGAGAGACAGACAGAGAGAGAGAGAGAGAGAGAGAGAGAGAGAGAGAGAGAACAAGACTCCCCCCTTAAAAGGCAGTGCCAGTAGCATTGGGGCCTCCAGTCATTTGGCTAGACGGCTCGTCCCCGGGGCTCTGTCACCAGGGCTATTTCCTCTTTCACTAATGCCACTGCCAGCTCATTACACCCGGGCCTCGTCGGTGGGGTCCCCAGTGGGGAGGGGGTTGCTGAGGCCTGACTGGCCTGGCAAGCCCAGAGACACTTGAAGCCTTTACAGTAACTTACACATGCTGAGCAGCTTGCTGCAGACCTCAGGGCTTAGTCTTTACCTAGGAGACAATAGCAAAATCCGTGCAATGTAGACAATCTCAGGTTGCGATTCTTTAGAGCAATCCAGTTGAAACCTGATACTTGTAGTTGTAAAAAATCACAACTCCTTTGTTATGTCTCAAGTGTGATTCTTCAGAATCAGTTTGATTTAATGCAGTATTCCACCATATATTGTGAAAGCAATGGAAGAAGAGGCCTAACTAAATGTATATCTGCCATCAATAGAGATCGGTCTGCTGTTAATGTTACTTTTTTCAGCTATGACAGATTAGCAGTATTTCATTGTGACTTTTGTAGTGCCTTTCTGAAAAGTTTATTTTCAGCTCAGAGCAGCCACACAAAAGCGGTGAAACTCTCACAAAAAAAGATGTAGCCCCTCTCTCTAGGCAGCCACACTATTCCCATAGGAAACCATTGGAAAAAAGGCACAGGCACCTCACTATATGGACATGGGTCCTAGGTGAAGACTGGTGAATGCATTGAGTTCCAGATATCCCATCTACAAGACAACTGAGAAACAGCTGAAAGGTCTGAGGCTATTAGGTATCTTATCTATATTTATATTTTGATGACTTCTGTCCAGTCCATTAAAAATGATTGCAGCCTCTCCTCGGGGCAGTCCTCAGGGCAGTAGGGCTTCTCCATGGGGAATGGGGGGGCATTCCTTTTCTTATCTAATAAGGCTTGCATGGAGAGGGTCGATGAAAGGTGGCGCCTTTTAAGCTCTTTGACGGTCAAAGATCCACCTGAGACCACCAACACCGTACTGTCACAGTGTCACAGACATCCACAAATGTCAATACATCCAACCCACGCAGTCCCAAGAATGACATTCAGTTCAGTTTTGACAATGTAGATTGTAGTCTGAGTAGATGTGAGTGGAAAGAATGGAGCCACTGGATAATAATGTAATGGTAAATGTCTATATAAATACAGACAATGACATCTGTCTGATGGCACTTTAGGCAAAAATTTGTCTCTCTCAAAAAAGAAAAAAAAATTGCCAAAATGGTTTTCTGAGAAATATCCTCCCTGAGAAATACAACGATTTTCTCTCTGTTTTTAATTATTTACAGGTGTCCCTGTCTTTGTTGCCATTCCTTTTTGGAAGCGACTTTCCTACCCTCCCTGGAGGCAGCAGGTAGCTCTCTCTGCTGTGGTCTGTTTCAGTGTTCGGCTTTACAGGGCAGCCAACAAGTGTGACCTTTTACTGTGGCGCTGAGCCTTCATTAACGTCCTTAATAGTAGTAGTCCCACAGTGCACCATGTGCTCATGCTAGAAAAAAAAAGAATTGAAATAAAAAAAGCTTGCCGGCAAACGTGCTTCCATTGAACAGCGGCACCAGCCGGGGAGTGGCGCAGACAATTACAATTTGTTGTCTCGGCGGGAGGTTTATTCGCGATTCTAAAAGCCTTACATCAGTCTGTGAAGTGATTCAACTTTCGGAGACCGGGGGATGAGCTGAGGCGGAGAGCCTGGGCGACCGCGTGATTAGGCTTGGAGAGGAAAAAGGCACTGGTGTTTTCATTTGCGTCTACACTGCGGGGTATAGGCTCAACACGAAGGCTTTATGAATTTATAAAGGCAAAACCTGAGAAGGCAGGAAATCATGCTTTCACTTTGAGTTAACTGAATACGGTTGTATTTGCTAGACTGGAGGCTTAAATGCACCAAAGGTCTTTTGTACTGCCAAGTGACACAACAGTAGATGCTGTACACTGTATTTGTATGCTCAGAAAATGATGACTGTCACACTGTTGACTTCAGCATCCTGGACCTGATGTGACTACAAATGGAAAACAAAAGTCCTTGTAAAATTAACTACAGCAGTAAATGCATATCTATGTGCCCAAAAGCCCCATAGAAAAACAAATAGTTTTTCCTTTTAGAGTCAACATATTGTTTGGAAAATGAAAATGTCTCTCCACAAATTGTGTTTGCTGCATGGCCTGATTTTCTACATCTATAATGTTGTCACTATACTTTCATTTACACTCTTTTCACGCACATTCTTTGCATTAGTAATATCAGCACATCTTTACTGACCGTTTCTACTTATGTATTTCACCTGCATTATCTTATTATTGACTTCATTTGACCTGTTTTACAAGTAACACTCTGAATTATAGAGTAAAAAAGTTTTGCGTTAGCTATAATTATGTGCTTACATTTAAATGACAGGTCAGGTCAAAAAATAAATTTTTATACATGAGCCATTACTGCAGCGCAACACCAAACTTGGCACAAAGACGTCAGATGGAGATGCAGCTAAAAAAGCAGAATCATCCAGATAAAAGGCTTCAGATGAAAGGCCCCAGCCCCTTTGATTAGCAGCTGTGACTCAGGCAAACCTGTGCAGTCCTTCCCCTTAACATGTCGCTTCTAATAGACCCTGGCGTCACCCTTGGAGGAATCCGCCCAGTCATAACGAGGGCGTGAGCCGTGAGTAGAGTTGTTCAGGAGGAAATCCTCCCATGAGAGAGAGGGGCTGATAAGGTGGTGGCTGGGTCCATCACTCTGAGACTGCTGGCCTCCACCCCTCAATCCAACCCCCCCCCCCCCTCACCTAATCTCCTACTTTGTCTGTCCTCTCTGTGGGAAGTGAAGAGGAGGGAAGAGAGAAAGTGAGAGAGAGAATAAGAAGTGATGATGACATTAATCATGAGCATTCAGGTGTCTCCGGCCACCGCTGCTAATGGTCTGCATGTGGCTTGTCGTCCTTGTTGATGAACCAAAGACTAAGATGGCAGAGAGAGAGCGGGAGAGAGAGAAAGAGAGAGGGAGTGGGGAGTGGGGGCAGGTGTTCATTACCTCTTCATTTGTCCTCATGGACGAGACCCTCAGGTGTGTGTGTAGAGATGTCCAGCTGGAGTCTGAATGCCTCTGCCAGGCAATACAGCACCTTGCTTTCAAACCGGATGGACATGACGCCACAACATTGTGCCGTGTGCTAAACGGGGCTGTTTTCAGCACTCGTGACACCTTTTCGTGAACTATGAAGTTGGTCCAGAACCAATGCAAATAATCATTTCTTGGTGTCAAGAAAACAGTTTTGACAATTAGAGTAAAAATTTAGTAAAAGTAAAATTTAATTAAGTAAAATGTATGCAAGGAAACAAGGGTGTTTGGCAATGACAACTGTAGAGACTCTAAGCAGATGACAAACAGTTTTGGGAGTACTATCAACAATCTCTATAGTTTTTGAAGGGTGCACTATTTCAGTTGTCTTGGAATGAATTTAAAAATGTGACTTTAAAGTTCAGATAATGGAATGCAATAATTATAATACTCTGACTACCACACATGACACAAATAACACCTTGTACAGCTGAATACCTGACCTGTTGTATGGCTTCATACTTTTCTCATACCACTTCAAATGCCAGTGATAGAGCAAAGCCTGTACAAGCTCACAGTAGGCCTAATATACCAAGAAATCCAGCTGACAAGATTACTGTATTAACCAATAGATTTAAATGAGAAAAATTCCAAATAATCCTCAGAATCCTTAGAACAGAAGAATGCATGCATATACGATAGACTTCGTTTTTTAGGTGCCACCTAGCTTAAAGACGTAATGGCTTTCCTTTCAAAGTGCCAGCAGTGAAATTATAATTTGTATGCTTGAGGTAAAAGAGTGGTTTGAGAAGAAGCAAGAAAACAGGAGTGGATGGGAAAACACACCATAAAAGTGACAGAAATTGCACAGTTGAAAAAAGACAGCAGCAAGCAAACAAACAGACAAACAAACAAAAGCAAGCAAACAAACAAAAAATAAATAAATAATATAAGGGAAGGCTACAGCAGCTTTGGAGCAGGAGAGCTGAGCTGTCCAAGGGACTCTGACTCTGACAGCACTTGACAATCTACAAACAAATGCAATCCTGTGAGTGTGAAATGAGAAAGAGATAAGTGAGAGTGAAAAAAACAAACACCCAGTGCCCTGTTTGTTCAAAGTGTGTGTGTATGTGTGTGTGTAAGAGAGAGAGAGAGTGTTCTTTTAAAGGCCAGGCGACCAGAGGAAATAAACAGCCCCAGACTGATCCTGACCTTAGGCGGGGAGGCCCGTCTAGTGTAAGGGACTCAGGGAGGAAAATGTCACCACCCATCCTGGCTGCTGTCGCCTGACCAGGAACCTTTCTCCTCACTGTGTCTCCTCCAAAACATACAGGGGGAGAGAGAGAGAGAGAGAGAGAGAGCGAGAGAGAGAGAGTCCTAGCAGGCCTTTGTATTGGCCTTTTCTTGCACATCGCCCACACTTTACCCCCCTCTGGCACTTTCAACTTTTATTGCCAAGTTTCATAAATGCTGGGCTGTCAATCAGGATTTGACAACAAAAGTGACTCAGACACCAGACATACTGATTTAAACATCACTTCCTATTTACATAGCTGGCACTTTGTCTTTCAACAAGATTCTCTACACTTTATACAAACACTACACAGTTTATTAGGGAAGTGCTAGCGTGATCTTTCAGTAATGCTGTTAAACACAGTTGCTTAGTGTTACACATCTGTGACATTTATGTATTTTTGATGTATTTATTTATTATTTATGTGTTTATTTATTTCTCTAACGTGTCTTAACGTTGCCGTTGTCTAGATGTGGTCACCATTGTCACATTTAAACGCAAACAGCAATATGCACATGTAATTTTGAAATAATCTTAGTCATTCATCAAAATTATCCCTGGATACATCACCAGCTAATGACATTATGAAATATTAAACATCAGGAGAAGCTAATTGGATTGTAATTCTGTTGGACGGAGGCAGTCACCGTGAGAAGAGGTCGTCTGGCTAGTGCAAGCCTTGAAACAAGTATTTGGCATATTAGAAAATTTCAGTGATCGCTGTGTTGGAAGACAGATTGAGCACATTTGGTGATAATGTGATTCACAGGAGGCAGAGACAATTTGTCATTTTCATACAAAGACCTGAAGATTAAATAATTCAAATGCAGCCACGTTATATGGTTGGGGACAGGAAGATTTCTTTCGGCCATTTTGGTTTATTACCATAATTCCCAGTTTATTAAGTGTTTAAAGTAGTTATTTCATTGACAAATCAATCCATCCATTGTCTGCACTGCCAATAAAGGCCTGGAGGCCTCTCTCCTTGAAATAAAAAGATGCTGTTCAGTTGCGGCAGTGCTGTAACTCAGTAAGTGGTAACATAATGTATTTTCACTGTTGCAACTTACCAACTGACAATATCTATACCTTGCCGATGTTGATACAGCAAAAATAATGAAAATCAGTGGCATAAACACAGAGATATTGCATAGGCCATTTTGGTGGATGTTTGCCCATCTTCCAATTTGTATGAACTCGAGACCGCGGGTTTCAGTATTTTGTTCCCAACTGCACAAAATGGCCCATAACAATGAATTTATTTTGGTATACAAATAGCAGCATCACCACTGCTGTACAACTGTATTTGTGTCTGCAGAATATCTCTGTGCTTTGAAATCTAACCTCCTCCTCTTCCCTCAGATTCCCTCTCCAGAAATCACAGGCTGTGGAGAAGTATCAAGTCAGTTGAAATGAGTGCTATTCAACCCCAGAATGAATACTGATGATCACCACTGATGTGCTGGAGCACTTATACAAGAGGGCCTGTTAATGATGCCAATAGATTCTAATCAACAAACAGTCCAGGCAGTGACAATAATGAGACAGATGATCATACCAGTGACAGCTGCCCTCAAAACTATTAGTGTTGAAGCAACAGTATCCATGACACAACCAGCAAACAAGAACAAGGGCAACAAGTCTAGGACCTGAGGCAACCTGAAGCAACCTGTTACTTGTAGAAAAACTAAATAAAACTAAAATGGGAAATGTCTATATTTTATCACCCAGTATCAAAAGAGCCTAATCTGAAAACATGTTTATTCATGTTTTTTTCCAGTTTTCATACAAACAGTACATTTTGTCCCATGACACACTCAACATGGTACACAACAGCAGGGTAGCATGGGAGAGGGCCCGACTCAGGAGCTGATCACTCGTTTGATAAGCCCTCTGGGTAATAACACCTCAGAGGCCAGCACAGCCCCTGTGTCTTTGTTGGATGCTGCGCTAAAGCAGATGCCCGCCTGTGGGCTGCATTGAAATTCAAGCCACACTCCCCATGCGCCTGGTACATCATTAGGGCTGAAGAGAAATAGAAGGCCTTTGTTTGATAAGTGGAGAGAGGAGGAAAGCTCTGCCCGAGGTAAAGATAGAGAGAGAGACAGAGAGAGAGGAGTGGGAGAAAGGAGTGGGAGACAGAGAGAGGAGAGAGGTATACAGAAAGAAAGAAAGAAAGAAAGAAAGAAAAGTGTATGTGTGTGTGTACGTGTGAGAGAGAGAGAGAGAAGAGGGCGAGGAGTTGGAGGTCACATTGTGTAACACTAAAGGAAAACAATCAAGTTCAGTTTCCCACACACCTCAGAGCTGAACCGCCTGGCACCCCATCTCGAATGGTCCTAGACGCTAGATGATTAATCAATTGATTTGCAAGGGTGCATCGATTGATCTTCAGAGACCACCAGCCATGGAGACTTATGGAAGTTCCAAACCAGAGAAACAGTCTGTGCGTGTGTGTGTGTGTCAGTGTGTGTTTTGGGAGGGGGCGGCAGTGTTAGTGGGCAGCATCGTCTTATCATATTCATCTTTAGCCTTGTCTGGCCGTTATGATTTGCGAAACTTTGAGGTGAATTGGAATCGTCTGAATTTTATGAAAGACTTGTTACAAAGATTATAAAAGTTTCAAAGAAAAGTCTGCCCTCAAACATTAGATAAAAAAGAACATTTTACAGAAAAATATATATAAATATACTTGTGACTGTCAGACACAGACAGGCGGAGGCAGTGGATAAACTCAGATACTTTATTAACGCAAGAACTGGGGAAATAACAAAAGCCGTGTCCGTTACTCTAACGGAGAAATGAAAAGAACAATGCACAAAGGCAAGGGGCAAAACGAACACTCAGGAGATATACGATGTACAAAGGCAAGGGGCAAAACTAACACTCAGGAGATATAGACGAAACACAACCGTAACAAAGACACGAACAAGATAAATCGAGAGGGAGAGTATTCACGGGGAAGTCTAGGCTTACGCGGGAGGTGATGCCGGAGATCACGGAAGACGAAGGGAGCATACGCGGAAACAGGAGACAAGGTTATAGCGACGAGACCAGACCCCGAGTGAAGCGGGAGGGAGGCTTAAGTAGAGTGGAGACCAGGTGACACTAATCAAAACTCAGGTGAAGGTGATCGGGCTTGAAGAGGTGAGTGCAAACGAGGAGATGAGCTGTGATACCGTGGCGTAGAGTGAGGGGGCGTGGCCGTGACCAGATCCGATGCGGACCTGACATTACCCCCCCCTTCAGGGGCCGCTCCTGGAGTACGACGGCCCGGGCGCCGGCTATGCCGGCGGGGACGACCCCGACCTCGGGGAGCGGCCGGGGCGGCGTCCAACAGGAGCGGCAAAGGAGGCTCAGGCCGTGCATCGGAAGCTGGGGAGAGAGGAGAAACATTGTGAGGGGCATGATGGGGTTTACGTGAAAAGACATGGACTATAGGGTGAATGAACACGGGGGAAACAGAGGCTGGTGCCCCAGGTGGGACCTGCCCAGGGAGAGAAGTCTGTGGGGAGTTCGGAGGATCCGGCTGTCGTTGCTGGAGGATGTACTGCTGCCGGTACCGACCATGAGGCTGCCGGGCAGGGAGTAGCTGACAGTGGTGAGGCTGCTGGCCAGGGACAGACACAGGGGTAGGAACCTGGGGAAAGTGCTGCTGCTGTGGCTGAATGGGGATAGTGGTGCTGAGTGCAGAAAGTGGACTCTCAACCAAGGTGGTTCCCAACACCAGTGCGGAGTGTTTGGGCAGGGACCTAGGAACAGAAGGACAAGACCGACACCGGGTGGAACACTCATCGCCCCACTTTATGATCTCTCCGGTGGCCCAATCCACCACCGGAGCATGCTGGACCAACCACGGGCGGCCCAGGATTAGGTCCACGGTGGCCTCTTCGAGGACCAGCAGGTCAATACTCTCCTTGTGCGTGGCTCCGATCTGGAGTGTAAGGGGGCCCACGGCGTGCCGGATGGTCTGCCGGGTCATGGGCCGACCCACTACGGAGTGCACGACGTAGGGGTGGGGGCTCTCCCGACGCGGCAGTTTCAGGCGTCGGCAGAGGGAGCCGGCGATGAAGTTCCCGGCGGAGCCAGAGTCGAGGAGGGCCCGGGCTGGGAAGGACACACCTGCAACACTGAGGGTTACTGGTACCAACTGCGATGGTGAAACAGATGGTTGTAGACAGATGGAACTCACCTGGACGCGAGGCGGACGAACAGGGCAAGTGCGGAGGAGGTGACCCGTAGCGCCACAGTACAGACACAGACCCTGCGTCATCCGCCTGCGTCGCTCGGTGGGACATAGCCTGACGGAGTCTATCTCCATGGGGGTCTCCGGACGGTGGATCTCAGGGGGGTCTATTTCCATGGGGGTCTCGGGCGCGGAGTCGGAAGGAGCGGGTCGGAGGGGAGACGGAGCGGCGCGGGAGACAGGTGGCAGGCAGCCCTCTCTCCGGTGCGCCACCCGAATGGCGAGCTGGATGAAACGCTCCAGGCCGATGGAGTCGTCGCACGCCGCCAGGTGGAGGCGCAGGGAGGGTTCCAGGCCCAGGCGGAAGGTGGTGAGAAGTGCAGGTTCGTTCCACCCACTGGCGGCGGCGAGGGTCCTGAAGCGGAGAGCGTACTCCGAGATGCTGGTCTTCCCTTGTTTCAGGTGGTGCAGCTGCTCCTGAACCGCGGAGTCGCCGACCGGAGCCTGGAAGACCTCCCGGAAGTGTTTAACGAATGCGTCCACCGACTGTGTGGTGGGTCCCGCCTGCTGCCAGACACTCTCTGCCCACTGGAGGGCCCGGCCGTCCAGGCGCGAGATGATATACGCCACCTTGCCACGTTCAGTGGGGAAACGGCGCGAGTCCATCTCCAGGGCGAGAGTGCACTGCAGCAGGAACCCACCACAGGCCTCCGGATCTCCGGAGTAGGTCGGGGGATCAGGGGTGGCCGCTACCACGCCGACATGAGAGGCTAAAAGAGGCAACAGGCTTAGACATATCTCTTTGACTAGAGTCCGGAAAGAGTCGGGGACTTCTGCCTCCATGGTACAGTTAGGTCTGGTCTTCTGTCAGACACAGACAGGCGGAGGCAGTGGATAAACTCAGATACTTTATTAACGCAAGAACTGGGGAAATAACAAAAGCCGTGTCTGTTACTCTAACGGAGAAATGAAAAGAACAA
The DNA here is from genome assembly GCA_015244755.2 of Tenualosa ilisha. NCBI lineage: Eukaryota > Metazoa > Chordata > Actinopteri > Clupeiformes > Clupeidae > Tenualosa > Tenualosa ilisha. The sequence continues at coordinate 2,178,898 of PYXC01001624.1, read as the reverse complement.
TGCACAAAGGCAAGGGGCAAAACGAACACTCAGGAGATATACGATGTACAAAGGCAAGGGGCAAAACTAACACTCAGGAGATATAGACGAAACACAACCGTAACAAAGACACGAACAAGATAAATCGAGAGGGAGAGTATTCACGGGGAAGTCTAGGCTTACGCGGGAGGTGATGCCGGAGATCACGGAAGACGAAGGGAGCATACGCGGAAACAGGAGACAAGGTTATAGCGACGAGACCAGACCCCGAGTGAAGCGGGAGGGAGGCTTAAGTAGAGTGGAGACCAGGTGACACTAATCAAAACTCAGGTGAAGGTGATCGGGCTTGAAGAGGTGAGTGCAAACGAGGAGATGAGCTGTGATACCGTGGCGTAGAGTGAGGGGGCGTGGCCGTGACCAGATCCGATGCGGACCTGACAGTGACCTCTTAAAGTCCTATGAATGAGACTTTTTTAAGTAACCATTTTTAAACACAGTACCATTACTGGTCATCTGTAAAATGACTTTAATCACATTAAAAGTGAATGATGATGATGATGATGATGATGATGGTGGTGATGAGAAATTGTGGAAATGCAAGTGCAACAGGTACTTCCATTTGTCCTATAATTGTAACTTTTTTCTTTTTAAAGTATCTTTATATAGAAAACAAAAAGTTTACTCGAGACACCCAGTTGACATAATCTGGTGATAAGCACAGCTTTTGCTATCTTGAGATCATGACAAAACAAAAATGTTATCTCAAGAAAAGGTCTTTTGTTATCTTTATACAAAGAATTTAGTATATATCCTCTCTGAACTTCCACCAGACAAATATTCGACAATTAAGGTCTATTCTAGTGATGCATTAGATATGCATTGTTTGCTAATTCAGAATACATCAATACTTGATTTATGCCTTTTGCTAAATAGATAATTTATATTGCAGATGTCTTTTAAAGATTAACTTACTGCTACTGAGAAGATATATTTCATATGATAATGGAACACACATCTGGTTGGGAATATGTAATTCCCAAAAGAGTGCCTACCTGCATCTTGATTAAACTAGTGTCAAATATACAGAAATGTTTCCACATTCTGTTTACAAGCAACACAATATGCACTCTCACAAGTAGATAGTTCCCTAAGTTTTAAATACTGAAACTGTCAGCAGCTGCTGTCAGTCAGTGTCTAATTTAGAAATCCAGTATTAACCATTGTTCATCAAATCTGCAAGACAATTAGCTGCCAACATTAAGTAGGGCTGCTGATATTCCCATTATAGTCATAAGTGTTTGAACTTCCACTGAATCTGTTGCTTCAAGCACTGCAATAGCTCAAAACAATATCACACTGCTCAAGAGGAAGTGTGCTACTTGCTGTGTTTTTTTTTTTTTTACGTTTAACTTTTAAACTTCATACGGTTTGAGAGAATATATGCTCAACAGCGGCAGCAAAGCAAACCCAAATATACCAAGTGAAACCGGGTGAAACCGGGTGGTCCATGCCCAGCATAAGGATGCCGCACATTTAGAGCATTACTATGCAGCTCTGAATCCAACTGTGGACACTGTGGGGGGAGTGGAAAAAATCAATCCTCGGTGGCATTAACCTGCTGCAGTGTCATTATTGTCCCAGCCTGTTTCACCGCAACACTAGCCCAGCTGCCACAGCTCTTCTCCGCTAGAAGTGGAACCACAACCTGAACGTGGAACCAAATAGCCCTAATGCCCAAACCCTGGCTGCTATGGGTCCATGATTAATCCAACATAATCTAAGTTTAATTTAAAATTTCTTAGTTTCTTAGTATTTTTGTTTATATTTCTCTTTTCTTTGAAGTCATGACCTGAAAAATCTGTGAATTGGCAAAACAACTTGGTCTCTGGAGGAATATTTTCCACTGATTTGTGGTATAAATCTTGTGTGCTATGAATCAACCTATTAAGACACATGCCCTTATAAGATCAGGTTTTAAAAAGCTCCATGTCATTGTGAAAGGGAAGTACTGAGACCTATTGTTACTTTAGCTGCATGTGGTATTGTCATTTTTTTGGATCATCTGAGGAATATTTCAACCTAAGTAGGCTTTACACATACACTTAGACAAATTGGACAGAGTGGAGGGTTTGTTCTCTCCCCCTCGATAAAATGGCTGTTGCAGAACCATGCACACTCTGTAGAGGGTAACCTAAGATGTTCATAATGGGATGAGTTAAAGAGTTAGCCGTTTACATAAATTGGATATTAATCAAGTTAATCTATTAAATAAATACTCTCTAAAAATAAATAAATAACCTCTAAAAATATGTATATTGTTTTTTTCAAAAATTTTCTTTTTAAAAACAACTAAATAACATAAAGACATGACATTTTATATCAGCAGGTGCCTCAACCAAAGCACAGGGCAGGAGGAAATGGTGAGAGGAAATGTGATAATTGTGTCATTTTGCTTTTCACAGGGTTATTTTGTGTGTTTACAATGCATAGTGTCCAGGGTCACTGTGTGTGTCCTTCCTTCCGTTTGGATGCTCTGTTTTACAATCTGCTAGGTGCACTGAGACCACAATGTTGTTGCGAGGAAAGCTGTAGCCTGGCCTGCTATCACCCCCTCCACAGTGCCATCCTTTTAAGGGTGTAGGAGTGATGTTCTATCAACTTGACACAAGCCAAAACAACACACTTCCTTTTTGCCAGTGCTATAATGTGCTGGGGTGTGTGTATGTCCAAGTGTGATGTGAGAGGGGGCCATTATTGTCAGAGAAGTGAGGAGGAGGTAACTCAGCAGACCTGGCCTTCAACTCACAAGAAAATGGTGCCCACTCTCAGAGTGGAACAGCAGAGAGCACGTGACTAATGCACACTGAGACATTCATGGCACAACAATGCACTGCCGCACTGTTGAATCATGATGGGGAAAGGTGATGATATGCATCATAGGGTGTTAACAATGCATTGTGATATTTCCTGGTTCAAAAAATTTATTGAGCTTGAAAATGCTGGTGAGCTTGAAATGAAAATGTAAAGTGGGAAATGAAAATGCAGTGTGGAAAATGGATATGAAACAGCAGCAGGTCTTAGCTTTTTTATTTTGACACATATTGAGTGCATTATGAGGAAAATGCAAAGCCAAAATAAAGTTTGGATTTTCATTTTTCAATTACCATTTACATTTTAAGATCTGGTAATAATACACTGAGATGGCAAGGACAATGAAATGACGTTTTAAATGTATTTATATTTTTGTCACAAATGACTCGTGCTTATGAAAATGAAAAGCCAAATGTAAATATTTCATTTCATTTTTAATTTTGACAGGATAATTGCATTGATAATTTGAGAATGAAATGGCAAAAAGAGTTTTGCATTTTCATTTGAGTATTTTCACTTCACTTCATTTCTTTTTTGGCAGCTTTAATGTCCCAAACCGTGGTTAAGATATGAATTTTGCAAAATAACAGCAGCTCTGAGATTAATACTCGAGGATGGCCTATCTAAGACAATTTTTTCTTTATCCTCACTGATCGTTTAATTCTTTCTTTGGGAAAGCTGAACGCTAAAAAATCTCTACACTGGCCACAGAGTGGTGGTAGTGCACCCGCTCTGCTACTGCGGTAGTAATGGGGATAATGATTCTTTGTTGAGAACTAGTTCTCCACATTCAGTTCATCAAAATGAATCGTTCATTCAGTTTGTGGGTTCATTTGTTCTAATTACTTTTGTCCTGTGCATGACTGAGTGAAACGACACAGTGAAAAAGAACGAGATCTGTGAATCATGAATGTGCCGTTCTCAGCTGATTCGTCTCTTTCACAATATCAAGAGTGTATCTAATATTTTAGCTCAGTAGGCTTTAGGGCTGTGTGTTATGTATTAACAGTAATATCAACCACTATAACCATTTAACCTGTAAGGTAACTATAGTCAGAAACTTCCTATCGTTCACAAATCGCAACTGATTTGTATGCACTTGGTAATGGTTGCTATGCTTCATTGTCCTTCATTGGCTAAATGGGCAAGAGGGTTTGAGACAATGGCATATGATTGGCAGGCTTTCTCTGCTACGGCCACTGAACTAGAGTGGTGTGTGACTCTGACGACGAAAAGAACGAACAAAAGCTGGTTACGGAGAATCAGTTTCTGTCATTTGTTTCAAAGACTCATTCAAAAGAACCGATTAGTTTCACCCATCACTATACTCTGTTTAATGGGTGAAAGCAAGCATGTTTGTCAGTTTTGAACTACAGTGTTGATAGAAACATGTAAAATTAAGTAAGTAAAATACAAACATGTTGATTTTGTCTTACACATCTGTATCTCCACATGACCCTATGAGCAATTAGAAAAAATTAAAGAGATGTCTATACACGAGAATCCGGGCAGTTTTATATGAGCAGTACCTAATGTAAGTGCAGTCAAGAGGCTAACGCTGTTACACGCCCATCAGGATGGCATTTTAATCGATCTGTGATCTGTCTCTTGACTGTGATGCTCGGACTTAGCACTGGAACACAGTTAACCTAGCTTGTAGAAGCTGGCTATAAGCTAACATTACGTCTAAGACTAGTTAATGTTACAGCTCACTAAAGTTCAACCGTGTGCATGTAAGGTGTGTGTCTGGCTCATTCAGTGTCAGTGTTTGTTCCCAGAAATTCTTAACTTACTTTCAGTTAATATACAGCTTTACAGCTGCTAGCATGAGCAATGTTAGGTCCCCAGTACTGGGTGGTTCCATACTAAGTTCTAAAACATAAAAATGTTCTATTTGTCATTCTAACCTTTTTGTGTGGCATTTAGTTTCATCTGAAAGGGGCAACATACTTTCTGTAAGTTATATTATCAGCCTATGTAGGCCTTCAGATAGTGCATCTTTCTGTGGTGAAGACGTGATAGTGGAGAAATACAGCTCTGAGCAGCTCCGAGTGTGGCACTTTTAAAGTGCGGTTCATAATTTTATTTATTTCATATTTATATTAAAAAAAAGTTTGTGTGGCTTATTCACAGTGCGTCTAATGTGTGTGTTGGAGGTCACAATTATTGTTCTCAGATTGGATCTATGTTGTCAGCGTGTTGAGCAAATGTGATATAAGGTAAAGTGCAAATGACTGTCATTATTACAATTGTTTGAATATCTCACACGGGGATGTATTAACTGAGAAGCTATCTAAGTTGCATGCCTGTCTGCAGCCAGCATATGTGTTGCCCCCCTGCTAGTGGACTGTCAGGTAGGCACCATGGGCCCATCACGCTGTGCTGCAAAATTTGAAATGGAGTTGCATCAGATGATCCCAGTATTGCTATTGCTCTTGGACTTGGTCCAGGGGGTAACTGTGAGAGATTAGTAGCAGCTGGTGCTCACACCTCTGACTCCAAGCTGTCACCTCACTCTGTTGAAACCGCCCTTGCATCCTCCACCATCCACTGCCCCAACCCTCCTAATACTGACTGAAAGTACACAGCCATGACTCCAGCTGTGCATCACTGAAAAAGATTTCTGTTTCATTACAACGCTTGTCTGATGGTTAGAATGAGCATACATAACGTAGCTACCAGCTCTCACTAAGTAAATGAAAACCATAACGAAAGCTAATTACACAACCATATTACAGTGTAGAGATGAGTACATATCAATCTGTCATGTTTTGAAAGGTAGTTTACTCTGGTACAGAGAGAAACATGAGCCTAAAACATGGGATATCAATTACTTTCGATTGATGTGACAGGCAGTGTCTTCTGATACCTTTGCTGCTTCCTCTCTCATTAGCTCATATGCTATGGTGCCACTGAGCCATGAGGAATCACATCAAATCATGGAGAAATGATGGTCACATACATCAGCAGCACACCTACGACATCTTGATGCAAATAAACAAGATATCTAAAGTATAAACCAAATGGCTATTGCGTTACTTGCATAATTTTACATACATCAACTGGGATTTTTCTATTAATCATGGGAATGCATGAGATGAAGTGAAGCCATTACATCTAATTATATCCAATGACAATGTAACGATCTCATGCATTTGGAATTAGCTTCGGTGCTACTCAAGTGGCAATCAGGAAGCGCCACATCAGCTTCACGTATAAGTGGACTGTATCGTCTCACTTTTAATTAGTTTTATTGGCCAAGCGAGAGAGGATTTTCTAGATCATTTATTTTTTCTGCCTAAAACATCCAATTATTCACTCTATAGGACCCTATGAAAAGTGCCATAACTCCAGACCTCTTTATCGACCAAGACACTGGACTGTAATTAAGTTGGATGGCTATTTCCATCCACTTCTACTCAGAAGCTGTCTCTCCAGTCAATCCCAGCTCCACTCTTGGTGAATAAATTGGGGATAATGAAGTCTGGACCTGAGAAAAGGACGACGTTTGAGACGCTTATCTTCTCTCGCATCTCCGTGTAAAATGATAATGGACAACGGTCTTGAGCCCATCTCTGTTCCCTGCAGAATATTAGTAATGAGTTTGATGTAACACATCACAGAAATCAGGTGACATGAAATTTCATTTTGGTATTTATGATGACAAAGACTGTCAGTGCTTTTTTTGACAATTTTACTTGTCTGTGGATAGATGAGTAAACTGAATACCCACTCTTTGCAGCTGAATAGTCCGGTGAAAATCTCTCTGCAGCTACCGTGCCTCCTTAAGTGGCAACTCAAAGTTGTGCATGATGATGGTCTTCCATACAATGCAATGGGTTCAAGGACATTAGGTGCAACCTAGTCATCCAGTCGGCCTAATTTTTATCTCACAAAGGAATCTCACTGTGGATTTTTGGATTTATTCAATTACAAATGTTTAAAATGAAAAGTTCTATGGCATGATGTATAAAACTTGAATATGTATTTATCTATTTATTTATTTTAATCATTAGGATTTTCTGAATAGCTGCCTTTTAAATAAATATGAAGGGCCAGGTGGCAAAATAATTCATCTTTCCCAGCAGATTATGAGGGTGATTATCTGGCAATAAATCAGAGTTGCTGGATATTAAGTTGGCTTGGCCACCTGAGGTTTCAGTCTCTCCTCTCTCTCTCCCATCCTTCACTGTTAATTAATCCTTGCCAAGGCGAGATGGTGTCTTACCAAACCAGTCCTTTCATAATTGACGTAAAGGTCACTTATTTTCAACAGGTCTCTTATTTATGTTTTTCATATCAAAAGACAAAATTCACAGAAGTAGGGCCAAGGATCAGGAGATCTGATTCCCTCCTCAAGTCACATGACAGATAAGTCTGAAATGGTGAGTAATTATGAACGATGGCTTTGTTCACTGTATGCAGCCCCCCTCCTCATGTCTCTCAGGCACAAGATTAATAGCTGTCTGTACGACTGAGAAACACCTGCTAACTATTCATCAAATTACCCCCTTTTGGCAAACCCGTTTAAAACTTTTAAGAACTACTTTGATTTTCATTCTTTTTCAGGGGGAAGTTAAAATGCTATCCATCTGTTGCTAAGAACAGGGGTGTTTTAGATCCAAAAGTCATTCTTCTTTGGATTGGTCTTGATGAATCTTTAAAAAATGATCATCAACCACATTGCTTTAGCTAAATCTTGAGGTACTGGCACACTTGCAAATGGGACAAATAAACCAACTCTGCACATACTCTCGGTATATAACGGTACATCTAAGTATTACAACATCAAAGAAATATGCCATACACTTACAGTACTGACACAGGAACTAAGTCATAGCTTTTCATTTTTGCTTTCAGTCATCTAGAAAAAATTATATTTTACATTTACTTGCATTAACTGACTTTGTCCAAAGACACCAACAATGTAGAATAACAACATAACATAACATAACATAACATAACACAGAGTAACCAAATAACTACTAGTCTTGCGTTTTACATACAAGAAAAGCAGAAAATGATGGCGCAGAAGTATCACTGTTGCAACTCATTGTGCTGCAAAGCATTATGATTGTAGTTGCTCATCATCTTTGTCATTTCCAACCTAAAATGTGGTCTGAACATGACTGAAAATCAAACATGACCTTCCTAAAACATACTATCAACATGCATATCATGCAGAGTAGATCACATAATACAGAAGTAAAGCTCAAGACCAACCTTCATTCACCCTGTCGATTGCCGTCCAGTTCGTGCTGCTCCTGAACAATGACTGATCACGGACAGAGGGACGGTGAGAGGGCATAATGTCAAATTGCTGGGGGAGCGCTCCACAGAAGCTGTGGTCTGAGAGGCAGCAGGAAGCAGGACACAGAGCTCACAGTCTGACCAGAGGGGGCATTGATTGCAGTGACAGCTGCTCTCCACTCCAAATATTAAAAAATAAAAACAGCTCAGAGTTTTTGTCTGTCTGTATATGTGTGTATGTGTGAGTGTGTGTGCGTGTGTGTTTGTAATGGGGGTGGGGGGTTGTCATGGCAGAAGAAGACATGCATGCCCATGCATGCACACATGCAAACAAACACACACACACACACCTGTGAAGGCTTACCTGTTACATTTACTTCCATACTGAGCTGAGTCTCAGGTCTAGCTCTAGTTTGCCTTTAGTACCAAAAGCATTACCCATGGATCCCCATGGGCCATTCAAAGTACATTTAACCAGTCAGGCTTGGAATGGTCAGATGGGCTAGGGGTTGGGGCTCAGGTAAATTAGAATCCCAAAGCCTCATACATGAAGCAATATCTGAACAAATTCAATCTTAGTATTGCATCATGTGTGCTTCCAGTCCAGTTTATCAGTGTTTTGTGAGCACCATCTAATGTCTGGGATTCTTATTACTGCTCTTTTGTGCCTTATACATGGGGCAAGAACAGGAAAGTTATATTTTTTCTCAAATGCCAGTGCTGCCACTGTGCCATTTGTGAGCTGGTGTATTCTACAGAGAGAGACATGCAGACTTTATGTGTATTGCAGTAGCATTG